>PVIR01012296.1:0-45011 GCA_004026965.1 Petromus typicus
AAGCCTCGCACTGTCAGGGGTAGCTGCCTGGATTACGGCACTGTGAGCTGACTTGCTGTTAGGAGGTGGGGCCTCGTCAGAAGAAGCAGGTCGCTGGGGCATGAGCAGAAGGCAAGTCTCCCTCCCGGCTCCTTCCCTCGTGGCCTCTGTTCCTGTGCACCATGCCGTGAGCAGCTCTCCTCCTGCAGTCCCGTCTGCCATGCTATCCTGCCTTGGAGCCAGCTTACCTGGGGCTAAAATGTGAGGCGAAGTAAAGCTGTTTAAGTTGGGATTATAGGGATTTTGTGCCAGCAACTATCAAAGTGACTAAGACATTGCCTCACAGAGGAACAGGTGACCAAGATCCATCAGAATGGCTCTTGGGAGCTTCTGGACTGTCTTTGTACCCTTCAGGGATGATGGTGGACACCTGCTATGTCTTTCCAGAAGCCCACCCGCCCACCTTGTCTAAGGCATCACGGCCAGAGGGCAGTGTCCCTGAGCCTTGTGAGCCGAAATAACTCAGCAGCTTGTGGGGATGAAGTGCTCCCCACCTCCCCGCAATCCCTAGAACCCAGAGGTCAAGGTCAGTGTCACCACCCTTTGGAAGAATTCTCAGAAGATGAAGGCAGTGCCTCTGGGCAGCTGGTATTCTGTAGTTGAAGCTGCTGCCAGGCCAGTGAGGATGCGTGTGGTGGTCCCCAGCTTCAGGGAAGGCGGCCCATTCCGCTAAGTGCAGGTGCTTGGCGGTAGGGCCATGTTGCAGTGATCCTGCTCACACCCCGGGCTGTCCACTCTGTGTCCTTTGGCAGCAGTGGAAGCTTCCAGATCAGGAACTGGGACATACAATCTGTGAAAGCGTTTGTCCTGACTGGAAACAAAGGGTGGTCTGTGTAGAGAGGGTTTATGTTTCAGAACGTTTCTATTTCTGGGTCACTTTGAGCATTTTTAGAGTCTGTGCGAACAGAACGTTTAAAACTGAGGAGAGTTTGTAAAGATCTAGGAGCAATTATTATACCTGGAGTCTTAGAGAAGCTTTTTTTAAAAAAAGCACTTTGGCCAGGAGTGGTGTGCCTGCCTGTTACCCACCACTTGGGAGGCTGAGGCAGGAAGATTGCTCTGAATTCAAAACAGCCTGAACTATATAGTGAGACTCTGTGTCAAAAAACAAAACAAAACACAAGACCCTAAAAAGACTCTGGAGCTGTAGAGCCCCAGATTCAAATCCCTTTGCTATATGACATCTGGATAGTGCTTTATTGGAGGGGTAATTTATTTGAAGTTCAGTTTCTTTAAAAAATCTGAAAAAAGAGAAGATAGGTGATGGTGTCTGGTATATACATGCTAGATCTTTAGAAAAAGTTAGATTTTCTTGTGTGCAATTCACTATGCCCAAGTGCTTAGTAATTATCTCATTCATTTTATGATCAAGAGCTTTAAAAATTGTTCAACAGTGTGCATTGTGAATTTAGCTTATTCTGCATTTAGGAGCCCTAGTCACATCATGCACAGGGGGGAGGGGCTGTTCAGGAACCCAGGCTCCTGGATAAGTACCTGTCACGCAGCCGCTTTCCCTTCCCATAGCTGTACCAGGAAGAGGCACCTTGGCAATTAGAAGTGCAATAGAGGCATGACTTGATTTACCAGACACTTGGGAGCCGTTTCCAGAGTCTTCAAGCTGGGCTTGGAGGCCTCTTGGGCCACACACCTCTGTGGGGATCTACTGAAGGTGGTGGCCCCTGCTTTCAGAAAGTGCCTGGTTTCCGTACAGTTTCATGTGGTCCAAAGCCCTTCCCGCCCCAGTCCTTGCCTCCCTGGAATTCCACAGCAGGAGTCCTGGCCTCGTCATCCTCCGGCCCCTCTGGATAAGACTGATAGCCTCGGGGAGAGCCGGGGCTGAGGACCTGTGGAGGGGAAAGGTACCTGGGAGGGCTGGCTGCACACAGAGCCAACAGCACGTGTTGGAATAGTGACAGAGCGATGAAATTCGTGGGACAGTGACAGATGTTGGGATGGCGCTCATCACTTCTGGGTCTCCAAGAGGTTGAGAATAGAAAAGAGCAAGGTGTTTTTTTCTTTTTCTTTTTCTCCAACGCCAACAAAGAATCAGAGAGTGAACTAAGCAGGTCGCCATCCACCACCCAGGCCTTCTGAGAACTTTCCCTTCTGCTTGCCTCGCGTGGCCTCTCTTGGCCCAGGATGCCACAAGCTCTTTGGTGCATTCTTGTGAACACTAATGTCATCTCTTCCCCCTTTGCACTAGCTATGTGGGTCTTTATCCAATGCTCAGGATCGGTTTATTGGTCATTTCAAATGCATAGACCCTAAGTAGAGTATGCTAAGTTTTGATAAATGTAAGTATCTGTGTACCTTTAAAATAATATTTATATAAGGGCAGGGGATATAGCTCAGTGGTTCTGGCGCCTGTCTTGCAAGTGCAAGGACCGAGGTTCGATCCCCAGTAACCACATAACAATACTGGGCGTGGAGGCTCACCCCAGCAGCAATCAATACCATATACCACTGTGCCGGGTGTGGTGGCTCACGCCTGTAATCCCAGCACTCAGGAGGCAGAGGCAGGAGGATTGCTGTGACGTGAGTTTGAGGCTGAGCTCAGAGCCAGCCTGAACTATAAAAAAGCGAGACCCTGTCTCAAAAAACGTAAAAAAAAAAAGTAAGTATCTTGTGTAATCCAAGTACTTGTCAAAATCAAAACATTTTCTAGTCCGTATTCCCTTCTCTTCAGAGCTGATCTGGTTCTTTTCTAGGCAGCAACTTATTTTTTTTAATGCATGTGTGTAGCATATGACGTTTACATTCCTTGCAGGGAGTTGCTGCATGTACATAACACAGCTTCATTCATTTATTTCCTCTTACCTGCGGCACATACCCCAGCTTAATTTAGACCACTGTAGAACTTCGTATAATGAGGATCATACAGCATGTGTTTTAGTTGTGTCAAACCTACACTGTGAGATTCACTCACGTGGTGTGTCACAATAGCACGGTATGTCTTTGTGTGGTTGAGTCTTCCAGTGAAACCCTATACGTGGTCTGTTCACTTTGCCATTGAAATCAACCGAGATGCCTTTGAACTTTAGCTGTGGACTAATGTCACTGTGGACGTTTGTGTACAAGCCTTCATGGGTACATACATTTTCATTTCCAGACTAAATTCTTAGGAGTGGGGTTTCTGAGTCTTGGAGTATCTGTGTGCTTTGTTCTGTAATAATATACCAGACCTTTTCCCAAAGTGACTCTTCCATTTTTACTTGTGCCAAACTTGTAGGCAGTTCTGGTTGCTCCGTATCTTCGCCAATCTTTAATGTTGTCAGTCTTCTAAACTGCAGCCACGGATTGGCCAGTAGGTGATGGTATCTGTTGTGGTTTTAATTTACCTGTGGCCTGGGGCCTGAGATGGCCTTTTCCTGGGTCCCCGAGTCCCCCTTGATCTCAGAGGCCTTGGTTTTATTCTTAGGGACTGTGTGGAATGAGCTAGTGAAAATCTTATGGGGTTATGAAACTCCTTGCCAGCCTTTCACCCTTTTCAGTCCTGTATGGCCCAACATGCTAGAGCACGCTGTGCACTTTGTGATTCTGTGGCCGCAGCAAAGGTGCCAGGAGCTGGCAGTTGGCAGGCGAGGCATCACCCTCCAGGATGGAGCCGCTCTTGTGTGCGTGCGTGCGTGTGTGCGTGTGTGTGCGTGCGCCGACGTGCGTGCGTGCACACGCCCGCAGCAAGCCCCTTGACACCTGAGAGCCCGGGGAGTAGGCAGTGGAGCCTCGCGTCTGGCCCCGTGGCTCAGCATTGCAAGAGACTGGAGATTGGATGGAGTTCAGAGAGGAGCAGTGAGTACGATCAAAGGGCTGGAGGGATTAAGGGATTGATTTATGAGGGAGGATGAAAAGGACTTAATGTGTGCTGCTTGACTAAGTGGGTACATGGGCAGACCTGCAAATACCCGAAGGGCATGGGCACTGGGATGGGGAGGGCTGGCACAGAGTGTGGAAGCTGATTCCGGAATGATGGGCACCCAGGGGGTCACTGGCACGGGGTTAGCAAGGGCGTGGCCTCCTTCGAGGATTGATTAGCTGCCGGAGACCTGGGACAGGTGTGGTGGGTTCTCCTCTGAAGCAGGTGGGGTGGGAGAATGTCTGAGTACTGACCGTGCAGGATCTTGGGGAGCGTCCAGTTTGCATCTTGCGTGCCCAGGCGGGAACCTGGGGCAGGAGGGAGGGCGGTGCTGGAGCAGAGGCCACAGCGGTGTTTACTGCTGTCTGGGCCTCAGTGTTCTTCTCTGCAGAAGGGAGATAATGGCCCTTTGCATCACAGAACTGTCTTCACATTCCCTGGAATGCAGTGTTTGCTGTGCTTAGCATGGTGCCAGGCAAAAGTTAACGCACGGTAGACGCTGGCTGCTGCTGCTGTTGTCATAACGGCTGTGACTTCCGTTATGTTATGCAGTACTGCAGTCCCGGCCTGGAACCTGCCCAAGTGGAGGAGGCCTCAGTGTGGACAGCAAGCAGGCAGGTGCTCAGAGCACCTCTGGGTGGCCTGGGAGAGGAGCTTTCACCCCAGGAGGAGGCAGTGGGCAACTCTGACCCAGTCCTGCGGTCCCACAGCCAGCTTGTAGTGAGAGCCAAAGTCAGGACGCCAAGAGGCCAGGCCTGGCTAGAAGAGGAAACTCGGGTCCTCCCTGTCCCAGGGGGCCTGGTTTCAGGACAAGTCAGTGCAACTGAGGGTTAGAAAACCTAAGTTAACTTCTGTTTTCTGATCGCCAACTTCCTCAGTGGGTTAGAAAAAAAGGAGAGGATTAGTGTTTTCAAAACTTTTCCCTGCTAATCTATAGAACCTCTTTTAGCTCAATGATGTGTTCTATGAAAGTTTAATACTATATAAAATAGCCCCCAAGCTGCTCCTGAGTAGGATAGGAGACTAGAGACTGCCCTGACTCATCCTTCTTTGCCCGTCCTGGGAGTTTTCTGGTGACTTCCAGGCCTCCAGGGGACACTGCGAATACACACACAACACAACCTGGAGCCCTTTGAGTTGGTAGCTGCTGTTCTGGGGAAAGCTAAAGGAAACTGTGGGCTCACCTTTGCTAAATGGTTCCCATTAGTTCTGTAATTATATCCTCAGAATATTATCTGCAGCCTGAGGGCCTCCTTCTCCTGGTCGGTGGCTGAAGAAACTGAAGCTGGGAGGTCAGGCGGGGGTCTCGTGGCTGACATGTGACGGGCAGCCTCTGAGAGTCCCCGCAGTAGTCGGACTCAATGTTTCCAGCAGGGTTTCAAGGATCTCTCTGGTAAATAGGCAGTGAATACCTGGCCATGTGAGTCGATGGTCCATTCGGATTGCTTTCCGCAGGCCTGGAAACATGTTTGCGGTTCCAGGCTCCAAGGCAGATTCTCAGGTGGTCTCTGCCCATTGCCCCCTTCCAAATTTCATCACAGGTGCCCTCTGCTCACGACCCTCTCAGGAACAGGGCCTTGGTTTGTCACCAAACCAGCCAAAATGTGCTTTCTGGGCTGCTCCGTGGACTTGAGCCCTGGAGTTCTGGTTCTTTGAATGCTTTTTTCCTTTCTACTTATCAACTCGGTAGGAGTCAGTCTATGGTTTACCCCATTTAAAAAATACCGTAATGATTCTGCATAAATGGAGAATGATTTGTTCTTTGAAAAGAGTATTTTTTTTTTTTTACTGCCAGTCTCATACCAGGGAGTGGATAACAGCTAGTCCTATTGATTAGAATGCTTATTTATTTATTTATTTGAGACAGGGTCTCACTTTGTAGTTTAGACTGGCCCTGAGCTCACTATATAGCCCAGGCCAGCCTCAAACTCACAGCAAACCTCCTGCCTCTGTCTCCTGAGTAATGAGATTATAGGCATGAGCCACTACACCAGGCATTGTGTTGTGTGGCTACTGGGGATTGAACTCAGGACCTTGTGCTTGCAAGGCAGATGCTGATACCACTGAGCTAAATCCCTGGCCCTAGCGTTCATATTTATTCCCTTGTAAAATGTGCTCCCAGTTGCTCTCACACTTGCCCAATGGGTGTGTTTCAGTCTTTTTCCTAGCAGCCAACCTCAACAGCTCACGCGGGGTACTGGCTCTGCACACGTCCTATCTGTTCCAGGAAAGGCGGGAGGAACACGGCAGGGAGATGGAGCAGGTGTTGGATGTGGCCTGAGGTCAGTTCGTGAATGTCGGTTGGTGCCTTTTCCATACTGAAGGTTTTCTACAGTGAGACTTTTTATGCCAGTCTTGACTCAATCACCCAACAGAGAGAACACAAACCAAATATTAGCATTACCCAGAGTTAATCAAGAGACTGAATATGCTACACAAATAAACATAGCCTAGGTGGGTCTCAACCCAGTTGCTAAAGAAGTCTGGATTGTCCCTTTAGGCCAGGAGGATTGCTGATAAAGATGGCCCCCGAGTCTTCAGGCCTACCTTACTGCACACGAGGATGGGAATAGTGTGTGTGTGTGTGTGTGTCTATGCGTGCACACAGGAGAAAGGCCGCGAGGTCAGTTGTATTCCATGTGTCCTGCAGGGACCATGTCCTGTCTCCTTGTGGCTTCACTTCCTGGAGTCCTGGGGGAAGGAGAACAATCTACTACCTTAGTCTGGAAGTCACACACCTTGCCCATTTCTGGAGTTCTGGGAAGATGCAGGGATATGGCCCCCAAATCCCCCAAAGTCTGGGATGTGCAGCACACCTGTGTTCCCAGCTCGAGGGTCTCTGAAAAACCCATTGTAGTTCTTGATCTGTTGCACATCCTTGTCCTGGTCAGGGAGAGAACAGAATAAAATAGACACGATCTTGTTTTCTTTTTTAAAATTTTTTATAATTTATATTCAAATTAACCTCTGACTTGAAATCCTGAGCTCATTGCTGGGACTCTGTTTACCCGTCTACACCTTGGGGGGGGGGGAAACAGCCCTTGCCAAGCCGCAGTGTTACCTGGGGAAGAACTGGGTTCAGTTAACTTGCTTGGGGATGACTTGAAGTCCCACCTGGATCTGACATCCGGGATGTTGCGTTTGCCTGGCCCTTGAGCTGGGCGGTGTGTGCAGGGGCCTGAGTTTACCAGGGATTCGGAGGACCCCCAAGCTCTATGACCCGCGCGTCTCCCTCTTGTTGTCCTAGCTTGTGACTGGCCTCCCCTTTCCAGTCCTGTGGTCCGCAGGTGGAGCTGTCTTCTCCTGCCTGGAGCCTCCATGCCCCCTTTCCAGCCCTCTTCTGCTCTTCTTGAGTTGAATCTGAGAGCCCCAGATTCTGAGGTGTCACAGAGACTTTTCATGGTTACCATATAAAGGTACAAAGGCCAGGGAGGGGCTGCTTTCCATAGGGAGTGCATACTGAGGAAAGCCTGCTGCTGTCCATTTGTAGCCTATTTGCTTTATGACGGACATAGTAACAGTACTCATGGTCCTTGTTGAAAGACCGAGTTTTCATTTGAACATGAAGCCAGTTGGCTTCCAGGGAAGTTGTCCTGGCTTCTTCCATGATCTTTGACCGGGAAGCTCTAGTGCTACAATTTCTGTTGCAGGGGAGGTGGTGGCGGGCATGTGAAGGGGATGGAGATGACATGGGTCTGTGAATGTGGCCATTGAGGGACTTGGGCATCGCCCCTGTGACCCACCTGTGCTGCTTTATAATCATTCTGGAATCCGATACGCCTGGTTACCTGTCGGTTAATGAGCTATTCGCGGTCTAGACCATGACTGTTGGTGTCTAGGAGCTGTAATCTTGTGGCCACCCTGTTACCTTGGTTTACAGCTTGTCTGAGCATTAGCCACCTTCTGGTTTGCATCAGGTCGCTGTCTGATGGGTCATTAAGTACCAGTGACACTCAGTTCCTCAGAGAATTTTTAATGTCATAGCAGTGACAGTGGGAAGAAAAAGTGCAGGAATCCCCCTGGCACGGTAGGGAGCCGGGTGGGAGAAGCAGCAGCCGAAAGGACGCGTGGAGAGGGTATTTACCAGTACTGAGCTTGGAGGGCCTTTGCTTTGTGAGCGGAGGCCAGCAATTGGAACATGTGGGTGTCTGATTAGCCTGGTAGGTGAGGGGTGTTGGTGAAGTAAGAGCCTTCAAAGGTACCAGAGCCATCCACGAGTTCATTTTTCTGTTAGTTTATTTATTTATTGAGAAGTCCACCAGCTGTGCATCATGTTTGGTGGCAGTGATTCACTGAGCTTAGTGGTGTTGCTCCTGCCTCACAAGTGTAAGGTCCAGAGTTCGACACTTAGTACTGTGAAGAAAAGAAAAGACGTAACTTGAGAGACACTGACATTAACATTGTGTTAGCTTCCTAGAAAAAAGACATATCGGAGTCTGGGACAATTACAGATTGAAATATGGTAAGAGAACATCATAGGTGTAAATTTGTGTTACTAGTAAGAGGGGGAGATGTTTTCCCCAAGCAAGAGATATTTTGGTAAGGATCTGAAGGATAAGAAGGACTTAGCTAAGTAAGGAGGGAGGAAAACTATTGTTAGGCAATGGGAACAGCTTGTGCAAAGGCCCTGTGGGGGCCTGTGGTAGCTATTAGGGTGTGGGGTTTGGTATAAGACAGGCAAGTAGGGATGATACTGTTGAATCTTGCATGATGTGTTAAAGATGATAATTGTCACTCTCAGAACAGTGAGAAGCCATTATGCATTGTCATCAGAGGACATGATTGGATTTGTGTCTGGGAAGGCAATCACTCTGGCTACAGTGTGGATTATGGATCAGAGGAGATCAGGATACAAGTGGGTGGAATCACCTGCTTGGCTACTGCATTGAAATGGAATAAAATAGCGTCTTTGAGCAGTGAGTCCTGGTGGACCCCAGAAGAAGTTGGTGAGAGAGAGTTTGGGGCCAGAGTTTGAGGAAGGAGTTCAGTGTGACGCTTTGAGTGCCTGGCTCGGAAACGGGGTGAAGGAGTGGTTGCCCTGGAAGTGCTACAGGTTTGGGGGTTGAATAGCACCCGCAAGGATCTGAACAAGATGGAAACGGGCGCTTTCTTCCTGTCCAAGCGAGCACCCAGGGCTGAGGCAGGCGCCAGGGTGTCGTGCTCCCAAGACCTTTCTCTCGTTTGCTTGGCCAGCTCTAGACCCTTCTTAGCAGCTCGGCCCCAGCTAGCTCCCTGCTGCATCCATCTTCTAGGTTCCTCCCGCTCACGGCTCACATCCCTTGGCCAGAACCTCCATCCAGGTAACCTGGGCAGTTTTTCGTGACCCAGCACCTTGAGAAAAACACCGGAGACACAGAGGGTGGTGAGCGGTGAGTGCAGCCGGGGCTTAACACTTGTGCTGCCTCTTGCATCCTGCCTCAGTTCCCTGACCTGAGCTCAGAGCGGGTCACCGCTGCGCCCTCCACCTGCCGTGACCACTTCTGTCCTGTCCCACGGGCTGTGGCTTGGATGTGATTTGTGCCCCAAGAGTTCCTGTGTTGGCAGCTGGTCCCAGTTTGGTGACAGTGAGAAGTGGGTTCCTGATGTGACTTCCTTGTTGCTGTACTGCCCTGGGAGTAAAGCAGTTCTCGCGAGACAGTAGCAGTTCTTCAGTGAGTGAGCCATTCTAAAATGCACTGCCAGCTCCGTCCAGTGCTGTGGTTGCTGTCTGGTGATGTAATTTCTCCCTTTGTACTTGCTCCTGCCACTTGTGATACTGTTACCTTGGTCCTTTCACAGAGCTGAAAGGATGCTGGCGCCATGTCCTCTACAGCTGTGAACTACTTAACTTCTTTTCTTCATAAAGTAGCTTGCCTCAGTTATTTCCTTAGAGTAACTGAAAACAGTGTATCCTCTTTCAAGCACTAGCTGATTCTCATCCTTTCCTGAAAGCTGTCCGTGATCTTCCAGTCGCTGGTCCTCCAGTCCCTGTGCCATCTGTTTTATTGGGTGAACTTGCTGTCCGTACATTGTACAGTGACAAGGGTTCTCATACCAGTGGCTTATGTGTGTCATACTCATTCAGAGTCATTAACTCTGAACCACAGTTGGTCTCAGTTCAGTTCAGTTTGTGAATGAAGAGTCTGCCGTGAGCCAGACACAGGTTCTCTCTCTCCTAACCCTTCTTGTGGAGCACCTGGGACACAGACATGCAAGAAGAACCTTACAGGCCTCGTATTTTTTCTAGTGAGAAAAACCCCAGGGAACTTAGTAGCACCAGGGAGTGTTTTGGAGCTATTTCCAGAGTGGAAGGCAGTGGATGGAAATACAACAGTCAAAACTAAAGTTTATTTCCTCATTTCCTAGTTGGCCTCCCCACCCTTCCTCTTCTTCCCCTCCTGCTATGATCACAAATGGGCCTGTGACCTCAGAGAGGGCACTCGCTGTTGCCTGGGTGGCGATGTGGTGAAGTTGTGCTGGAGGCACAAGTGCATTGTTGACTATTGCTTTTGAGACTGGGCTAGCTATGTATTTGAACTAACTATGTAGCCCAGGATGGCCTAAAACTCACGGTGATCCTCCTGCCTCAGCCTCTCAAGTGCTGGGATTACAGGTGTGTCCCGCCTCCTGGCCTGGAGAAGTGAGTTTGAAGAGGATTTCAGGGAAGGAGAACAAGAATATGCTGCGTCCTGCTGCTCCACCATCGGATGCTTTTCAATAGCTGGGGGAAATCACCAGGACGACCCCAGTGGGCAGCAAACTGGAATTTCCAAACTGACTAACACGGCTGCCTTTTTGCCCTGTGCTTGTCTTACTGGTGAGTCAAAAAGAATCATTCCTGTCTCATGTCTGTGTCTTGGTGTTTTGAAGCAGATCAGGGGATGTGTTCCCTTCCCTACAGGCGGAAAAGCCAGGCATCCCTCGGTCTGCTTGATGATAAAACAGTCTCGCCCTCCGGGGGTGCCTGGAGCATGGAGACGCGCACCGCACTGTAAAGTCCCCGCGTGCCCCGGAAGGAGTTCCGCGCCATGTTGGTCCCTGGCCGCTGCCCAGGGACCTTGATGATTGATTTCCCTGGCTGCTTGCTGCTCTCCCTGCGGAGCTGTTGGTGCCTCGATGTCTTGGAGTGTGAAGAGGAGAGTGTCTGTTTCCTGGCAGGGCCAGGGCCGGAAGGAGCCGGTGGAGGAGGCTCCTTCTTCGCTGATAGTGAGAGTGCTTGGCAGATCCCAGCGATGGCAGGGGAAGTTTGAGGTGTTTCTCTCCTGGCTCTTGCGGGCCCAGGTGCGGGCATGGTCTCGTCTCTGAGCCCAGGTTCTCATTCAGGTGTGGGGCCTGGTGTTTGTGCAGCCGTGCCCAAGCCTGGGGGCCTGGTACCGTGTTTTGCCCAGTGACACCGCATGTACAAGGATCGGCCTCCATGGGTAAATGGCACACTGGCCATGATAAGAAGTGGGCACAGCTGGATGACTGTTGTGTCACATGGCTGGCTGGAAGTGTCCCCAGATGAGGGCGGAGCCAAAGCGGGAGTCAGGGATCCCAGGAGGGCACGGCTTCGGGGTACAGCGTCATGTCCCACAGCTGCTTTCAGCCTGTCCTTGTCCGGGCTTTTCTTGTTCTCAGGGCGCCCACCTCTCGAGGCGAGGGGAAGGGGCTGCTGAGAAGTCCCAGTGAGTTTTTCCACTTAAGGGGTCATGCTGAAGTCACCCAGAGGGGAAGGAAGGGGACTCGCTTGGGTAAATAAGCAGGGGAGTGAAAGGTTGAGAAATGTGGTACGAATTTCTCACTCGCTGCATTGTTTCAAGGCCAGCTCCTACCCCGTGCGTTCTCTGCACCCCACCCAACCATTCCTAATGACTTATTTGTACTGGAAAGCAAGCTATTAATCACAAACAGAATAGCTCTGTAACTTCCAAACAAACACAGAACAGTTCGAGGGACTGTGCGAAAGCCAAACCCTTGGCAGAGATTTGAAAACGTGTTTCTTTTATATATATTTTAGAAATGGCACCATTTTTCCTTAGGCACAGAAGGTTCCCTTTAATTAGTGGTGAATTTCCCATTTCCCCTTTCTTCCTGAGACTTCTGTAGAGCCCGGCCTAGTAAAAGCCAGGTACACAACTCTCAATCGAGCTCCATTGATGTGCTAGTATAGTTTTAATTGTGTTGAGATTTCCTTGCCAATGTGACACATGTAGAAGCATTTTAAAAACATATAGCATGCGTAACTCTTTCGCTGTCTCTCGCTCTTGAATTATGAATGTCTCTTCCGCCGCCTATCTGGTTCTTCTGAATCTGTAAAACTACTTTAATAACCTGTGTGGGGGTAAAGTTAATCTGTTTGTTCAGTAGTGTGAATTTATTAGCGTTCCCGCCTCACTTTGGGGAGTGAGTTTGGCCCTTTTGAGGCAGGCTTTCGGTGCAAGAGGCAAATTACAGCGGTCTCTTTTTTCCCCCCACCTTTCCACCATTAGCAATCATTCTGTTACACCGAGTACATGATAAATCAACTGCAAGAGAGTCAGATTTGCCATAACATGACATTACCTATCAGCTCGTCAGGTCGGAGTCGACTTGCAGCCTTTTGGGCTGTATATTTCTTCAAAGTCTAGTGCCAGTTTCTTAGTCAGCTCTAACTAATTTCAGAGTGGAAGGGAAACTTGACTGGAGTGCTGTTTGGGATCTGCTTTTTAATCCTGGTCTGTTTAATGTTTGCTCCTGACAGTCTAGGCCAGACATCATTTTAATGGTATGTGTGGTGATAAAGCCAATAAACTGTCAAGATGATTGATAATCTAAGCATTGTAGCAATATGACTTTCCTGTTCTCCTCGGTGCTGTAGATGATGGTTTCCAAATTGAATTCCTACAGTGTGTGCTGTGCGTGCGCCTGCTGAAGGCTCCCCGCGCAGCCTCTGAACGAGGTAGCTGTGCTCCATGTAGGATTTTTAGCCCTCAATTACCCACACAAATATATTTGCATATGTGTTGGTACCCTCTAATTTGGGAGACGTCAAGAATTTATGGTTCTGCCCTCATAACAGTCCTCCAGCAATTTATAGGCACCGGTGGAAGTTTTTATTATGTCTTTATGGGTTTTTTTCACCTGGCATGCATCTTAGATTCCATGTGGTTGATTCTCTTATCTGTGGTTGAAAGACATTACAGATAGCAAAGTACACTGTCTTAAAGGCAGGGCTTCTGGTTTCCTTTCTTTTTCTCTTTGCTTCTTTTCTTCTTTTAATTCAGCGGACATTTGTTAGCATCTGATCTTCATCTCATTAATCAGACTCGACCAGGTGCTTTAGGGTAGTGACAGGGAGAGTGGTGGGCCGCTCATTGTTGGCCCTTGTAGGCCACCGTTGCTGGCTGACATCTTCCCTTTCCATGGTGAGGTCTTACCTGGGAACAAAGAGTCTGCAGGCCAAAGAAGTTGATTCCGTCTGAGTGTGTGTGTGTGTGTGTGTGTGTGTATATGCACATTAAATATACTTAGGCAGTTTTATCAGTAGGGGAAAAGAAGACCTAGACAAATATTATAATAAACACTCTGTATGTCACAGTTTTCCTCTGGTTGCATAATAACTCATTTTGTTTTGTTTTTGTTTTTTGAGACAGGGTCTCTATCAAGCTGGCCTTGAACTCACTATATAGCTCAGGTTGGCCTTAAACTTGTGGTGATCTGCCTGCCTGAGACTCCCATACCTCACTATATTTTTATATAGTGCAGTGTAGGTATATTTTATTCAGTATTTAGGGCTCTGCTTTTAAGATTGGGCTAGGAAGAGCACTGGTTTGTCAGCCTGAGGATCCCTGGGTTCCAATGTTAATGCCAGAACAAAACTTCCCGTCGACATTCTGATTGGCTGCGTATTTCCTCCGACACTCTGATTGGCTGCGTCTTTCCTCCAGGCCTGGACTGTTTGGCGGATGAGATGGAGCCCAGCCCGTGACCTGTACTGACCAGTGGTAGAACTGGGGACATTGTTCAGGTGTCTTTTGGGCAAGCGACTTCAGTTTTCTGGCCTCACTTTCTCTGTTTGTGAAGTAAGAGGTTGAGCCTGCTGGCCCTTTGCTTCTAACTACACCTCTGCCTCTGCCGCCCTCACAGGCAGCCGGCTCCTGAGCTCACAGCTCCTTGGCGGCAGAGGCGAGACTGAGCCGGGTTCCGGACTGTGGGACGCGGAGGCACCCGTGTCTGTAACAGGAGGAAGGGTTGTCCTGAGTTCGAGCTAGAGCACAGAAACAGAAACGTGTGGCAGAGGACACGGGGGACAAGAAGCACCGAATCCATGTTTGGGCGACAGGACGCTTACTTTGAGATCATCACTGTGCTTTGAAAAACTTCTTCATTTCCAGAAAACCTACCTTTCTCTGGGCTCGCCCTCGCCCCTGTTCTGTCAGCTTGGTATCTGATGTTGATCTTTTTCCACAAGTGACGACATGCAGAGAGGAGAAGAGAGTCCAATCCTGGGTTGTGAATTTTCAAAGCTTTAGGAAAATGATTTGGAAGAATGTTTGATGATAGAACTGGCTGACTCTGAATCTTGGGAGAAGATTTTAGAACTGAGGCGGAAAGAGACTGAGGTTCAGAACTGCTAAGATGCTTACAGGTCCCTGTGAACGGGTGCTGTGTCTGACATACTGTCATTTTTTTGTTTTTTTAAGACAAAATTTTGCTGTGTAGTCCAGGTTGACCTTGAATTCATTCTGCAGCCCAGGATCGCACCAGACTCATGGAGATCCTCCTGCTTCAGCCTCCTGAGTGCTGCATTTGCTGACAGGCACCACCATGCTTAGGTTCATACTATCATTTTGGACCAAATTTTGTTCCTGACATGTTAGTGTCATGGTCACTTGAAAGCATAGTGTGGGGTTGGAGTGATCCCGAGCTGTCTAAATACAGCGAGAGAGACTTCCTGAGTGACTGAGATTTGTAGAGGTAGAAATGTATCAGTTTGAAGCTGAAACCCCCTACCCCCACTGTGTCCTTCTAGGTTCTAAGACTGGTTTGGGTTTTCTGGCCATCGAGGTGGATGGTGGAATGTGACAGTTCTCGAGGGCTGGGAGGGGGCTGGTCCAGCACTCAGGCTCGAAGCGTTGGGGACATGAGTGTGAAGACAGAAGGGAAGTTGGGGTGGGGCTGGGCCACCCCAGGTGGGGGAGGACAGGTCTGGCCTTGGAGGCGGCAGAGGGGACTTTCCTTTTATGAAGCAGCATGTGGATCCCTATGCGGCCAGGTGTGAGTTTTCTCCTCTGGCTGCTGACCTCGGCGATGTCACAGAGCTTTTTCCCCTGCCCCCCACCCCCCATGCCTACAGTTACTCACTGATTCTGGAGGAGCTGTACCTGGTAGGGATGAGGAATGACATGCAGGGGAGGTGGAGGAGGCAGGTGCTGGCTCTGCGGTGGGAGTGCAAGCCCGTTAGTGTCCTTGTGACTGCATGAGGCGCTGGCCGGGACAGCTCCCCAGTGTGACCCTGCTCATAGCTGTTCTGCACCTGTGACACTCACAAGGTCAGGCCTGTGTATCTGTTAGGAAGTGTGGTGTGATTCTCTTCCTCCAGGATGGCAGACATTACCCACCCACATAACAGTTCTGTCTCCCAAGTTGGGTTAAAGAGATTTGAACCAGGAGCCAGAAGAATAATTTTTTCTTTAAGTCATGTGGCCTGAGACATTCAGACTCTCATCTTTAAGATGAGGCACTTGGCTCTGAAAACCATTCCACTGGCTGGGCTGTGGCTTGGTGGAAGAGCTTGTACTCACCTCGCGTGAGACCCTAGCTTCCATTGTAAGAACCAAAAACCCAAACCCCAGCCAATGAGAAAACAAAAGCCACGGGGTCAGGTGTTCCCTGGGGAGGCTTCTGCACCAAGAAATAGCTGGAGCTTCACTTCAAATCAGAGCTTCTCCTGCTGTGTTCCCTGCGAGGGGCTCCATCGCCTCCCGGGAGCACGGTGTCCTGGCCTGCTCTGAGTCAGGAAGCTGCCTCTGACGTTCCTCACTCACCCGAGGGGCTGGGCCCTGACATGTACTTGGTTTCTCATAGGTTCTCACTTAGCAGCAAAAGCACCAAGCACATCATCCACACTTTTGTCTGCTTAGACAAGCGCATCAATACCACTGTCTCACAAAGACGGGCAGGGATGGAGCTGAATGGCTCCTCTGAGTGACAACTTCCACTTTCCTTCTGTCAGATCGACTGCAGCATAAAAGTCCACCACACCAGTGGCCCCTGGTTGGGATGATGGTCCGGGGCAGGCATTGCAATTCTCAGCTGAGAACTTCCTCTCCGTGATGCACTTTGAGCTGTATTTTTTCCCCTTCTCCAGCTGACAGAATACAGCTTTGTGTAGAATATTACTTTGACCATTTTGCTCCAGGAAAAGCATTAGTAATTTATAAATAAAATACACATAAAATAGGAGAAGTCAAATATAGGTTTATTGACAACAAAGGCGCTATTAATGTTGGAATGGGCTGGTTTGAAGTTGAGTTAGTTTTTGTCGCTGATTTATGGGCTGTTTGTTTTAGGAGGGCTGGGAGTGAATCTTGAACTAGCAGCTGGAAAGGAGCAGAACTGGTTTGGGTCTGAGTTGTCAGAGGGACAGAAGAGGAGGAGGAGGGGCATGAGGCACAGGAAGGGCTGAAGGAGGAACAGCAGGGGGTGGTGAACCCCAGTAGTGGGAATGATCTGTCTGTCTGTCTGTCTGTCTCTCTCTCTCTTTCTCTTTCTCTGCACTTGGTGGCTGTGTATTTAAGGAAGAATGTGTTGCCAGGAAATTGAGAAAGTGAATGTGTGTGTGTGCTTTATGTCAAGCATAGCTCATTTAAAGTATACCTGTGTGGACATGAGGGCTCGCAGAAAACTGTTATTTATTTCTCTTGGATTTACCCTACTTGTTAAACAAAATTTGACAGATGGTTTGCAGCAAGAGTAATGAGGCCATTACATAGCCAAGTTTTATCTTTGCCGTATCAGTTGTTATGTGGAAAAGGGGGTTTTCGTGGTTTGGGGGATTTCAGTCCCTCTGTAGAGAAAATCAGATTCATTTAAGTGGAAAATTAAGAGGATTGAAAGTTCATTTGCTGAGTCTTACCACACGGGGCAGCTGCTTATTAAAACCTTTCACCACACCCCCCGGTCGCCCCCCAATTTGAAGGGGCTGTGAAATGCTGTATGACAGATGTGAAAAATTTGGAATTGTGAAAGGGCCTTTTTCCCCTCTTTTCCCATTCCAGTGCAGCTAACTGTGGACTCGATTTTTTCCATCTCTTTCCAGGTTTCCTTCAGTACACAGCTCATTGTCTTTCTTATTTACACAGATGTCATCGTTTTGTGAAGGCACAAATACTGTCCCTGTGGAGACCGTCTCTTTCCCAGGGTGCCTTTCTGCTCCGTGGGAACGGGCTGGCCCACTGTGGGGATGCTAGGGATTTCCCAGGCCTGTAGCAGTTTCTTATTGCTGCTGTAACAAATTGTCGCACACTGAGTTTAAACACAACACGGATTGACTGTCTTGTGGACATGGAGGTCAGAAGTCTAGCGTGGGCCACTGGGCTGAGTTCAAGGTGTCTCCAGGGCTCAGTCCTGTCTGGTCACTCCCAGGGACAGTGTATTTCTTGGGCTTTCTGGATCTTGATCAGATCATATGAAGGTCATTCCAACCTTTATTTCTGCTGACTTTTCTGGCTCCCTGTATTATAGGACGGTTGGATTACACAGGGCCGCTGGATAATTCAGGAGAGTCTCCCCATCTCCAGATCCTCGATCTAATCCCACCTGCAACATGCTGTTTGCTTGTAAAGAAACAGAGGCATTAGGGACTAGGACGTGAGCATCTTGGGAGAGGGCCCTGTTTACCACAGGTGTGATTGTGGGTGTATTTCTCCTGGCGTGACACTCGGGAGAGTTCTTGAACTTCTAGAATGACTCCGGTGCTGTTGTAACCAGAATGATTGCTTACTCCTGATTTGGTGGTATTTCTGTTTCTTGAATAGAACTTGTACAACCTCACTTTCCTTGGGCCATGGAACTGTTGATTCAAAGGCAAACATTTTCTTTTACCTGTATTTTTTCTTCCCTCCTTGTTAGCTCACAAGAGTAGACTCTACTACTTTCTTACTGTATTATTATTCTTCTTAAAAAGAAGCACTCTTAACAAGCAAACTCCAATATGTCAGTGCCTAAATGTCACCTGTTCGTGTCTCTGAGATGAAGGAGACCTGAACCCTCATGTGCCAGGCCTGGAGCAGGGTCTTTCCAGTGTCTGCTTGTGGCACACATTGGGTGGGGGCTGGGGTGCAGCCACATGGCAGAGCACTTGCCTCGCATGCGTGAGGCCCTAGGTTTTATCCCAGCCCTGCAAACAGTAACTACAAAAAACCCAGTCTCCCCTACACAAGAAAACAGACAAGCCTCAAAATCTGTGGGGTCAGAGTGACTGAGCCTGAGGGGGTCCTGGGGAGGGTGACTGGGACCCCCTGAGAAATTCTATTCTAGATAGTATAAGAAAGCATTGGACATTCACCAGCTGAAAAGTTAATAAACCATATGTGGCTGCAGATTGAATAGCCGTTATTTGAAATGCTCGGCACCAGAAGTATTCGGGATTTCAGATTTTAGAATATTTGCACCTGTGAAGTGGCGGCTCCAAAAACACAGTGCACACTTACGTTAAACATATTTTATTACTGTAAAAGACATATTGCTCTTAATCCCTTTTAACATATTCCCTGTTGCTTTGACAGCACCCATCGTTTTTGCCACTTTCTGAAGTCCTTGGTTGTGAATGTCACTAGTTGTGCTATTGTGGCTGCCATGATGTCCCAAATCACTCAAAATGTTGTCCTTTCCTGGTCGTTCTGATTTGGGGGCAGAGCCAGGAGTCACACGGTACAAGATAAGGACACAGCAGAATGTTCTCACACGCCCACCTTCCGCTAGGCTGGCACCCGGAGCATCGTCCTCTGACTTTGTGGTCATATCTCATAATCACCAGGCAAGTGGCCCAGAAGACCTGGGTGCCTGAGTCCTGCAGCCTCCTTTTTCCTAAAGTTGGGGTTGTTCCCACCCTAGGGGGGACCTTAAGCCAAACTGTGAGTTTCCTTGAGGCCGAGCGTTGAGGAATCATGCACTAAATACAAGCTCAAGTGAAATTAAACTAAAATGTAAAAAACAGAGGTTGTGGAAAGGCGAAGGGCTGAACGCGAGGGCAAGCGGGATGAGGAGCTGGGGCCCTGCAGGATTGTTGAATGTGGGGGCTGAGCTCTGCCCGCCCCAGCGCAAGTGCTTGGATTTGGTGGGAGCCCCTGAGGGACCCACGGAGCAGCCACCACAAGACCTGTGTCTGGCCACAGCTTCGGGGCCACAGCTCTGAACTGTGGTCTCTCTCCCTCTGTCACTTGCCTGTCTCCTCCTGAGGCTGTTGGAAGGTAAATGAGTGCTGTGGCAAGTGTGGCCTCCTGAGCTGCAGGTCGCTGTGCAGGTAGAAGCCATGGCAGCTGCTCCTGGCGGCCCTGGGGCGGAGAGCCTGGGAGAGCAGGGGCAGAGGGATATGTGCCGATGGGTCCTTGGAGAAAGCCCATGTGGCACTGAGGACACCTTCATTCAAGTCTTCCCATAATGATCTGGCTTATCAAAGGCAGGGGCCGGTGCGAAGCCTCTCGAGCGACTGGTAATGATGGAAGGAGAAAAAGGGTGTGTGCAGAGGCCGCCTGGCCCCGCTGCCCAGGACCCCTGTGCGGACTGGTGCGGCGCTGCTTTTGTTCTTTCTGGGAGGGAAAACGGGACACACCGCATTCCCTGGACAGTGCCGAGGGATCAGGTGTATTGTCCCTGTTCTCCAGCCCGGGCGCCGTGTGAAGATCGGGACCCTGAGAAAATATCTGCAGAACACCTGGTGTCGTGCTTGGAACCCCGTCCCAGGCCTGCCTTCTTTGTCTGTAACCGGGGAACCTAAAGCAGAGCCGGGAGCTTTGTGGGGACCCCATATGGGTGCCCCCGTGGCTCTGCGTGGGCAGGGTAACAGCTGCGGTGACCACAGTGTCTGTTGTCCAAAGCGGGACACTTATGAGAACACCCAGGGCCCAGCTGGGCTGTGGTGTGGTCCTCCCGCCTGTCCGCTGCTTCTGGACCCTTCCACCCTCCCGCCCCTTCTGGAGGTTTTGGGGGATAACATTTATGTTCCGGTTCGACTGGGGTGCTGCGTAAACATGAATCTGTATGAAGCGATTCATGTGTGATGAGGGTTAGTAAGACTCGAGAGGCGTTTTGGAGAAAACAATCCAAAGGATGAATTTGTAATGGCCGGACTTCGAGGGCCCTGAAGTCGCTTTGTGAAGGCATTTTTCAGCAGCTGTTGACTTTGTGGTGCTGTGGATTGTGGATCTGGATGAACCCACGTGTGAACCTGCTCTCTGCCGACCTGTGTGATCTCAGGCTGGATTTTCATCTTCTCGGAGACTCAGGGTTACTAACCTTTGTAATGAGGATCAATGACTATAATTTAGGACGCTGAGGAAATATTTGCAGAGCACCCCGTCAGTGCGTAGCCGTCCTGGGCTCTCTGGACCTGGCACATCCATCTTTTCTCCTTTGTCCCTCCCCCGTCACTGAGTGGGAAGTGGGAAGCTGCTGTGGCTGTCCCCCCGGCTCTCCGTGTAAATGCTTCTCTGTGACGGTGAGTTCTCAGGTCACGAGAGGGAGGCCTGCTGGGACCCCTGTTCCGAGAGAGTCTGAGGGGAGCTTGCAGTTGAAGGACAGAAAATTTAAAAATTAAGAAATTGGGCAGAAATTTTAGGATTTGCCTTTTATTTTCTCAGCTTCCCTCGATACTTGGGGGTTACAGAGCTAAGCAAGGAGCTTACAGCCTTCCTGATGAAAGGGAATTAGAGTTTGAAATGTTCTCCTTTTGGTTTGGGGGACTCGGCAACCCACGGCGTTGGTCCTGAACTGCACTCCGACCGTTCTTATTTTGAAATAGTCTTGTGGAGTCACCACGGTGCGCTCCTCATGCCTCAGCCTCCCAGAGTGCTGGGATTACAGCTGACCGCACCGCCTCTGGCTTCTGAAGATATTCTTACATATGGCGGCGGGCTCTGGCGCTCTGACCTGCCCATTTGGCAACCGTTTGGCTCCCAGTCAGCAGATGCTGTTTGCTTCCCTCTGTAGAATGAGGCAGAATGAGGAGGTCCGAGCCGCTCCTGAGTATGTTTCATGTGAGAATCTGGGCGGTAAAGGGAGCCCAGGTCAATTCCACAAGGTCTGGAAATTCTGCTGCAAATCAGAATATGTAGTTCTTGATTCTCAGACCATTTCCCTTCTTTTACTTTTCAATACTGTGGATTGAACTCAGGACCTTGTGCTTGCTGCACAGGCGTGATGCTACATCCCCGGCCCCCATTTACCTTCTTTTGAGCTGAAGATAGGGATGAGGAATATGAACTCTAGTATGGAAGGCTCTCCATGGGTTGGCCGATACCAACAGTTTAACTCGGCTTGGTGAGACTGAGATTGAGATCATGCAATGTGATTTTAAAAAATTCAGTGAATGTTCCATTTGTCTTAAAAATCTATTACAGTGCAAGGTACATTACCGATTACCGTTAATCCCTCTCATGGTACTCCTCAGTGCTTCAGATACCCATTCATTCTTATCACTTTCTTTTTCTGTTTTTTTTTTAAGACAGGGTCTCACTATGTAGTTCAGGTTGACCTTGAACTCACCTCATATCCCAGGCTGACCTCAAACTCGAAGGGGATCTTTCTGCCTCAGCCTCCCAAGTGCTGGGATTACAGACACGTGTCACCATGCCCAGCTCATCTCACCGCTTTCTGAAGGGGCTCTGGAAATCTTCTTTCAGGAATGTCTTTAGTTGGACTCTGTGGCTGCCTCCATGTCCTGAGTCAGTTCAAAACATTTACATTCCATGGTCATTTTGCCTTTGGAGAAGAGCCAGGAGTCACGTGGTGGTATAGCTGGTGAATAAGGTAAATGAGGATACGCCATCATGTTCTCCCCAGCCTCCCTTTCTGTCGGGTGCTCTTGGCGGCGGCATCCTTCCTCCTTCGCATTCCGTGAAGACTCTCAGGAAAGAGGATGTGCAGACCTGCTTCAGAAAGGTGTAGGGATGACGGGACGAGTGTGCGAAGTGGTGAGGAGGATTTTGAGGGGGGTTAATGGCCCTGTGTCTTTTATTGTAATAGTTTTAACATTCAAAACCCCCTACAGTTTTTGATCTATCCTTTTAGCTGTATCTGGAAGCTCTTTTTTATGGAAAGAAAATAGTTCTAGACTATCTGACTCTGTCCATAGTGTGCTTTATTCCCCCTCCTATGGTATGGTTTACTATGGACTCTCTCAGCTGGTCTCCTGATCATACTCTATGTCTGGTTTTTCCTGTGTTTATCTCCTTCCTGACCTGACTTGCTAGAGTGATATCCTTTTTTTGGGTATTTCTCATCCAGCTTTGATTCTATCTTTATTTTGGAACCTTTGACAATATTGTCTTTTGACCTCTATGTCATGTGCTTTCTGAAAAATTTTAACCACAAATATTTACTGCATAGTGTACTTTTCCTTCATTACATTTTGTTTTGATTATAAACTCTTTGATGGTGGGATTGTGCCTCCTAATCCTTTGTATTTTCCATCACTCCTGATCAGTCTTTGCTTATTTCATATTTTAGCCAATGTGTGGCTGGACTTTGGGGTAAGAATGGCAGATGGAGACCCTGAATCTCTGGTTTCCTTTGAGACCCCATGAAACTGAGCCAAAGGATTAAAAGAGGCACAAACTCATGTGACGAGATCATAAGAGTGGAAACACTAGCAACATAATCCTTCTCACTGTGGTAAAAATATACATAATGTAAAATTTGCCATCAATTATTGTACATAATTCAGTGGCACTTAAAATATTGTATAACTACTACTCTGATTAGTCCCAGAAAACTTTCCTGATCTCCGAAGAAAGTCCCGATGCTCCCATTCCCCCCTTCCAGCCCCTCATCACTAGTACACCTGTCTCCGTGAGTCCCTCTGTTCTGGGAAAGTCACATATGTGACAAAGTATAATCTGTGCCTTTTTATATCTGGACTCTTCCATTCACAATAATGTTTTTAAGATTCAGCTGTGTTGTAGCATGTTCAAGGCTGTACATCTTTTTGTGACTGAGTAATATTTGGCTGTAAGGATGGACCACATTCTGTTTGTTTTCTTTTTTTCTTTTGGCAGTGCTAGGGATTGAACCCAGGACCTCAAGTGCACTCGGCACATGCTCTGCTAATGAGCACACCCCCATCCCTATGTATTACATTTTGTTTGTTTATCAGATAATGACTGTCTTGATTGTCCTAACATTTCAGCTATTATAATAAAGCTACTGTGATCAACTTTTTGTTTAAACATTTAATTTTTTTTGATGCATAATTGGAGAACCCATGGGTCATAGGTAATTCCATTTCATTTGCTCAAGAACTTCCAGCTTGTTTTCCATAATGGACGTACCATTTGTGTTCCTCCTGGTGGTGTATGAAGCTTCCAGTTCCTCTACATCCTAGCTCCCCTTTTTTGTTTTTCACTAAATTAGAAAAGAGTTTGACCATCTTATTCTCTTCTGTGAGAAATGTAAGATGTAAATAAGAATAAAAATAAAGAGAGATGGTAGACTCTGTGGATATGGGGAGCCTGGAGAAGGGAGGAGGAAGTAAAAATGATCAAGAAGCCATATGTGTTTGTACCTGTTCCCCAAGATGAATGTAATTGTTATGTATCACAAACATAAATAATAAAAACAAATAAAAACATACTAATAAAAAAGTATAACCATCTGAGTGGATGTGAAGTGGTGTCTCGTGTGGTTTTGATTTGCATTTCCCTAATGATCAGTGATATCAAATATCTTTTGGGGCAAGCAGTAGATTTTTATAAGTTGGAAAGACCATGGGAAAATTGAATGTTGAGTTAATAGGAAGAAATATTGAGAACCACTCTGATTTAGATGCATATTTCCCTCCAGTCTAGGGAACTGGTGATGTAAGTACCTCTGGAAGTTCTAAACCCAGCTACCCTCTCTCACTCCGTCTAGCCTGATGACTGCTGTTATTCCATTCTAGAAAAAGGCTGGAGGTTTCCTCTAGAGAGTACACCTGTCGCCTCTGTGTGCAGCTGGAACCCCACCCAGCTACTTGTAATTATCGAATGTGTGAGGTAGTTGAACATGTACACAGTGCATTTTGAGGCATTCTTCACCTTTATCCGGGGCTCTTCTTTAGCTCAGAAGTGCAGCCTTGACCCCGGGAGCAGATTATGGGAAGACACAGAGTAGCACAGGGAGAGAGCTGAAAATTTCTCCGGAAGTTTCTCACTTAAATAGCCAAGTCCAACTACCCTATGGTGCAGTAAAGATGACAAGCTGTTGTTTCAGATATTCCAGCTAAGTTTTTCTCCTTTCTAAATATGCACGGAGGTCAGAGGATTGCCCGATAAGCCTCTAATATGGGGGACAGAGATCAGTACAAACAAGGAAGACACTTGGAGGCATTGGGCCTATGCTGGGAGAAGAAAATGCAGCTGTTACCAATATATGTGGATAAAGGTAGAGTTTCATAAAAATAATCAGAGCATAAAAAAAATCTTAAATACATGAAGCATAAATTACTTATGGAAGATGTTTTCCCTAGGAAGTAGAGTAAGAAAAGGCAAAGATATAAAAACAGGAGAAAGTTAGAAAAAGTTAAAAAGAACAGTTTAAGAGGTCCAACTGCTGTATAATTGGAGTTCTAGAAGAAAAAAAAAAAAAGTATAGCCATGCACCACATAATGATGTTTTGGCAAGAGTGGACAATATTTACAACAGCGGTCCCAGTAGACTTATCTCCAGGGGACATCATAGCCATTGTAGTTTGTGTTTGCAAACTTTATGGCATTTGCACAATGAAATTGCCTAATGGTGTGTTGCTCAGAATGTCCCCCTCTTGCTGAGTGACATGATTATATTTCAAGAGTATTTCCCAGAACTGAAGGGCAGTTTCAGGTTAAAAGAACACCCCAAATGTCCACTGTAAATATAGACTCCCACGTCACACATGACTGAAATTTCAAAATCCTAGGAAGTACAAGTATGTCACACAGAAAAAAATGGGACTCAAAGTGGCTTCAGACTTCACACAGCAACACTGGAAAGCAGGGGACAATGGAGCAATGACTTTAACATCCTAATGGAAATGGTCCTTAGAAGTCTGTCATAGCCAAACAGGACTGGGTGGGGGATGAAGAAACTTTCAGGTATGAAATATGTCAAAAATTTTATCATCCAAGAAAACTACTGGAGGATGTGTCCTACATAAACAAGATTGCATGAGGGAGAGGAATATGCTTGTAGGGGGCAGGAAAGAGGGTCTCCAGGGAAATGGCAGGAATGATCCTAGGATGGCAACTGTGGCAAAGCCAAGAGGGCAGCCAGCGTTGAGCATTCAGAAGAGAAAACTGGGAGAGGCTTCCCCTGGACCTGGATGAGCCAGGACGTCCAGTGCATCTGGGCATCTCCTGAGAAGACTCTCAGCATGTTGGCCGGGAATTAGGCATTGCATTATTGGTAGAGAATGTTAACTCTTGGGAACACAAGACAAATATGTGGGAAATAATTTCTCTCCATTTTTTAAAACATCTTTGTTATAGTGTGAGGACTATAATCATGGAAACAATATGGTCTAACCCAAACTATCATGTGGTTGACTGTATTGGAGAAGTGGGGTTAGGAGAGAGGAAGGGTCTGTAGTGTGGAAGAATGAGCCAAAAGTTAGGGACGTGGAAGAAAACATCAGAAATATCAGCCCAGAAGAACAATGCAGAAAGGCATGAGAAAAAGACTAGAGATTTATTTTTACTTATTTATGTATTTTTTGAGATGTATATTTTTGTAACATCCTGGGGAATTTGGAGGTTATGTGTATATAATGTTTAGGGAGCTATGTGTTCATATATTCATGTTTATTATATAGTTGTATATTCTTTGGAAATCATATAGCTAGATACGGTTTTCAGTTTTAAGAGTTTTTGCTTAATTGTCTAGCATGCCTCAAATCCCTGCCCTTGAGTACTCCTCCTGCCTCAGCCTCCCAAGTTGCTGGGACTACCAGTGCTCACCACCATGCCTATCTGATAGCTGGATATAACATTTAACAAAAACTTGAGGGAAACATGAGGTAGGACTGAGTATTTTCTCTTGCCTCTTTGTACATTTTACATGTCTCACATTTTCTTCAATGATCATATGCTTCTTGTATAATTTGAAAAAATATTAAAAACATATTGATTGCTGAGAATGATGGATGCCAATTCTTGCAACCTTGCTCCCTGCACCTTTCTCTCAACACAGCAGTCCTAACTGCATCACAGTGTGAAGGAATCCCAGGACAGCAATGCTCAGAGCACCAGGGTCAGCTTGTCAGTGACCGGACACCCATGAGTCCTTTCCGGAAGGCAGGGCCCTGCCCTTCACCCCTGATCTCTGTTGACTCTTTCCCATGTTTCCTGGCTGTGAAAGGAGCCCTTGGCCTGATCCTGGCTGCTGTGTCTAGCTATGTGTACCATTAATTTTATTTATTTTGAATAAATTGAGTTTATCCATACATTTTAATTATACATTATGATTGCACTCCTCACTGAGAATTTGTACCTGTAGATGATATATCTTGATTCTTATGTTTTCCCATTCCCCTGCTCTACCCCTTATATACATAAGCTCATTTTTTCCTTTCCCTTCTTGGCCTTCCCATTTTCTCTTTCTCTTTTTTCTTTCTATTTCACAATACCTATCATGTATTCTGGGCCTCATTTATACCTTCAGTTTCTCACATTAGAGAAACAATACAGTATTAACACATCTGTGTCCTATTTGTTTTACTTATGAGTATGGCCTCAAAGTGTGTCCATTTAGCTATAAATATCTCTGATTTATCATTCTTTATGTCTGAGGAATAACAGACTCACTGAAAGAGAAATTGGGGAAACAATTCCTTTCACAACAGCATCCAAAAAAAAAGAAAGAAATATCTAGGAATCAGTCTAACAAAGGAAGTGAAAGACCTCCACTGAAAATTACAGCACTCTGAAAAAGGAGATCAAAGAGGATATCAGAAAATGAAAAGACATCTCTTGTTCTTGGGTAGGAAGAATCAATATTGTCAAAATGGCTATATTCCCAATGCGGCTATATAGATTCAATGCAATCCTGATTGAAATCCCAACAGCATATTTCACAGAGCTAGAGAAAATAATCCAAAAATTCATTTGGAATCAGAAGAGACCTAGAATAGCAAAAGCAGTTCTAGGCAACAACAGAGACGTGGTAGGGAGTATCACAGTCCCTAACTTGCAACTATACTACAAGGCATTTGATAAAAACAGCATGGTACTGGCAAAGAAACAGACCCAAAGATCAATGGAATAGACTAGAAGATGCAGAAACAACTGCAGACATACTAAGCCACTCATCTTTGACAAAGGAGCCAAACAACCCTCAATGGAGGAAAAATATCCTCTTTAATACATGGTGCTGGAAAAACTGGGTTTCAACCTGCCCAAAATTAAAATGACCTACATTCTTCATCGTGCACTAAACTGAAAATGAAGTGGATTAAAGATCTAAATATCAAAATCAAAATGGTAAACCTGCTAGATGACAGGTTAGGTAGAGCTGTTGGGGACACTGGTGTAGGGAAACACTTTATGAACAAAACCTCAGTACACAGGAACTAGCAGAAAGAATCAGCAACTTGAATCTCATTAAAGAGCTTGTGTATAGCAAGAGAAACCACCAACAGAGCGAAAAGATAACAGTGTGAAAAAAAAAATTACCAGATGTTCCTCAGATGAAGGTCTGTCTAAAATATATAAGAACTTAAAGAATCAGAACCTCCAAAATTAAAGACCAAATTCAAATGTGGGCATCTGAAATGAGCAGACATTTTTGAGATAAAGAAGTAAAAGCAGCAAAGAAACATGAAAAAAATGATCATTTGACAGATGCAGATTAAAGCAACACTGAGATTTCATTTCACTCTAGAAAGAATGGCTGCTATCACGAAATCAATCAACAACAAATGCTGGCGGGGTTGTGGGGGAAAGAAACCCTTTTCTACTGTTGGTGGGAATGTAGACTAGTGCAACCACTGTGGAAATTGGTGTGGAAATTCCTCAAGGAACTAAGATTAGAGGTCCCAGTTGACCCTGCTATTTCCCTTCTGGTTATATTCACAAAAGAATTAAAAGCATCATATCAGGGAGAGGTATGTACATCCATGTTTACAACAGCACAGTTTGTAATAGCTACATCCTGGAAACAACTCAGATGGTCATCAGTTGAAGACTGGATAAAGAAGCTGTGTGCAATATTTAGCCTCTTTGGATTTTTGCCTCAAGAACAGCCAGCCTCCCTGCTTGCCTGTGGGGATGGCTTTTCTCTGTGTTCCCTCCGCACAGACCCTCAGTTTCAGGTAATGGCTCACTGAGTCAGGGAAAAACACCAGGCTCCTTGCGTCAGAGAAGCGGCATTCCTCCTCCTCATATTCCTGAGGGTTTTTCTTGGAAGCAAGAGCTAAAACTTGGTTTTGAGCATCGGTTCTGGAAGACAGGGTCTCAGAAAGTCACAAAGAAACCGCTACTTCTGACCTCAAGGCCCCAGTATCAGTCCTGTTGCCACCTTTCATGTCTCTGAATTCACTCGGGTTTGGGGTAATATATAGCTCAGTATGAACAACTTCCATGAGAGCCCTGTGCTTTACTGAATGAGGACGTGTGATATATATCATCTTCCATTTTCTACAAGTCCTCTAAGCGAGACATTATTTCACCTTTGAGATGATCAAGGCTTAGTAGAGTCCCTGCATCACTCGGGCACGTTGGCCAAGTGCCTGTGTGTGCCAGGCACTATGTTTAAAGCCAGCCTTTTTCACTCTGTTGCATTGCCTTGTTCTCCAACGGCCTTTTCCTCTCACATGCCTAACTTTAACATAAACCTTAGAGATCAGACATACATTCCCTGCCATCCAGAGACTTACAGTCCAGCCAGACCAATCAGAGTTGGTCTTAGAGAAGAACCACTGAATAGCCTGAGGCAGCGTCATTGTTTAACTTTTCTTTCTGAGTACCAGAGTCCAACCCATGGCCTTCAGATTGAGCTACATCCCTAGCCCTTAAAAAAAAATTTTTTTTTGAGACAATGTCTCACTGGGTCACTAAGTTTCCCGGCTTGTGCTTGAACTTGCAGGCCCTTCTGCCTCAGCCTTCCCAAGTGCTGGGATTGCTGGCATGTGCCATTGTACTTGGCATTAACATTTTCTTAAAGGAAACAAATGTCCCGTTTTCATGCTTGTTGGGCTACTGTTTGTGCTGCCACTATCTTCACTATTTTCTCCACTGTCTCTGTTTGTCTTCCTAGTAGAAATAGGACTTTTGAACTGTATCCTGAAGACCATGGGGAGAGTGAAAAGGCATTCCTGATGGCCTGAGTCCATTGTGGTTCCTCAGCTTCAGTGTCCAGTGTTTGTATGTGTTGAACACTGCAGTTTTGTCCTGAGCTTGATGCCTTTGAGCTTTTGGAGCTCTGAGACCCCGGATGTAGATTTTAAGCCTAGGTGGTGGTGTACTCTGGCCAAAGGCAGAGATTAGGGGAAGGGGCTGTGCTGTTGACAGAGCCCAGGTGGCTACTGGTCAGTCTCTGCTTCCCAGGGGCTGCAGTGTGCTTCAGGGTGTGTGCACCAGAGCACAGGCTGCTGGTGACTGGAAAATCCCTTCAGCTGAGTCTGCATACTTAATTTGTTTAAAAATAATTTTTTTAAAAAAAAATTGATGATCTAATTTCATATTTCTCAGTATGCTGGAGAGAAGGCCTGAGCCCATCAGATGGACTCGGTTAGAGATGTGGTTTTCAGACCCGGGGGAAACACGCTCTCAGTCCCTGGGGCCTCGGGAGTGTATCTTACCAAGTCTGCTGGCTGATTCTGCTGTGCACTTGGGACTGAACATTACTATTTTGCTTTGTACGCAGCCCAGTTTTAGGCACTCTAGATGTTAAAAGCTGAGTTGGTGTCCATGCTATTGCATTTTCCTTTCTAAGCAGGGAGACAAATCTAAGTGCTGGCTGCAATACAGGACAAGACTCAGCCGTGTTCACTGAGTGTATCTTGTTGCTCTGAGCAAGACTCTTTTGCAGCAAATAGAAGCACGCTCCTGGTGGTGCATTTGATAAACCTATCCTAGTGAGGTTTTATAGAAGGTGAATTCATTTCTACAGCTCTAGAGTATTCTGCATCCTTTCACCTCTGGGGTAGGGGGAAGGATAACAAAGAACCTTTCTAAACTGATGATGCAAAAGTTTTCAAACAGGCCTCAAGATGTTGGAATACCACTCTTCATTTACACTTCACGCAGACCTCCAGTGACATCATTTTACTGAGGAAAACCTGCACTTTAGTGAAAGAAAATTATTAGAGGAGGAGTCATTTGTGATCTTTGTGTCTGATTTAGGAACAGCCAACAGTAACTTGGGAGGGTGGTCTTTTTTTTTTTTTTTTCCCTCTGGCAAACCAAACATCGATACCCTGGGTGAAAAGTTTTGAGTTATTTACAAATGAGAGACACTTGTGGGTATACCCACATTTCTTGTTTCTTCTGCTGACATGGTTAAAGTCAGTATGAGTCGTAATTTATGTCACTGAGTATCTATGCTGTCTGCTGTGCCCAAGGATGTCACTTTCTAGAAGATCTTAACAGTAGGAGACTTTGGATGCTTGACTTTTGGTGTCCCAGTAGTAGAGTTAGGACCCGGATGTTGTAACTGTCTGCTGCTTATGCAAGCCCTCCCATCCCCTGCTGTCCCTGGGACATTTAGATCCAATGAGGGGGTTAAAATGGAGAAAGAAAGGCACGGAGGAGTAATAGTTAATTGCCCTGGGAGGAGGTGACATTTGGAATGGACTGAAGGTTCATCATAGCATACAAAGACTCATTATTAGAGTACAATGTACGTGGGGGTATGTGTAATATCATTTTAGGATTCTGTGTTGAAACAAATCCCAACTCCAACTGGATTCACCTGTAAAGGAAATTGGTTGCCTGTGTGTTTGGGTGGCTTCAGGGGAGGCTGATCCAGTGGCTTGGATGATGTCCTTGTGACCCCACTGCAGTTTTTCTCTTTCTTACCTGAGCTGTTTCCATGGCCCTTTGATGACCTTCCCAGGCCTGTTGCACCTGTTCACCTGAGGTGAACGTTGGAGGCGGGTCTGGGTTTAAAAGGCAAGCAAACCTTATACAGCGTTACCTCAGTTCACAAACTTGATTCTTTCCAGTGCTGTGGTTGCAAACTGAGTTGAACAAGAACTGAATCAAATTTAGTGGTTAGGTTCAGCATTGTCCTTCTGGGGAAATTGATTCGGCTCTCATCCAAGTTCAGTTTGTGATCAGAATTGTGGAGAGAACTGAGTTCGTGAACCGAGATACCACTGTAATTATATGATTCGGTTCAGCAATAACTCTAACATCTGCTCTGTGATGGTGCTGGGCAGGGGAGTTAACTGCACATGACACTGGGGGGCACAGCCCTGCCACCACATGCTGTCCTTAGAACAGAAGTTAAAAAATGAGGAAAAGTGGTATCTGAATTGAGCAGGATAGAAAGCTGTTTCTGGTTGCCCTCCTTCTCAAAACCTTTCCTTACTTCTCTGTAACATTGTGGGTGTATATTTCTGTCAGGGGGTCTCTAGGTTTAGTACTCAACTCCATGAGTAAGATTCTTTAGCTTTGAAGTCAAGGGCTGCTTTTCAAACTGTGCTTTAGTTCTTGGCAGGCAGGCTGACTGGGAGAATCACTTGGGTCACGTTCGCAACCCCAGAATAGCATCTAAATTACGAAGGGTCTGTCTTCTTTTTCCCAATGTGTGATGGCTGATGGACTGAAAAATATCTATAAAACCTTGACTCAAACCACAGAACAGCTGAATAATTCAAGCTTGACTTTTTTGTTTTTTGAAGAACTTTAAATCCCAAAATAGGACTCTTAAGGAAATGGATATGATTTCTTTTTTGATCTCTTTTTTAAGCTTAATTAGGGTTTGCACTCAGGTAACGGGGGTAATCAAGTCTGGGGGAGGGTTTGTTGCATGAGCTTAAATTATACATCAGAATTTCTCTTTTCCTGCAGCCTTTATTAAGCTGTAAAAACAAAGCTTAAAGCTCCAAATAAACATCACATTTATCTGTTGATGTCTGCATTGGTTACATCTATGGGAGGAAAATATTTCTTGAATGTTTGTTAGAATGAGTAAAAGACTGTTTTTTTCCTGATTAGAAGTTTATTGTCATGAAATACTTGGTTGTTGCTTTCTTTGGTCTACTTTTACTGCCTATTCCATATCAAGATTATACTATGATTTGAATATTCTCACAAAGACTTCAGTTGAGTTTTTTGCTTAGATTAACCCTCCATCAGTAACCTTAGACTCAGAAAGTCTTTTTTGTTTTCTAATTTTTTCTCCAGAATTCTAGATTTTTTTTTTTTTTTTTGAGACAGGGTCTCGCTTTGTAGTTCAGGCCGGCCCTGAGCTCAGCCTCAAACTCACATCATAGCAATCCTCCTGCCTCTGCCTCCTGAGTGCTGGGGTTACAGGTGTGAGCCACCACGCCCGGCACTGTGGTTTGTGGTACTGGCTGCTGCTGGGCTGAGTCTCCATGCCCAGTATTGTATGTAGTTTCCGGGTTTCGAACCTGGGTCCTTGCGCTTGCAAGACAGGTGCTGGAACTACTGAGCTAAATCTCTGGCTCCTAGTTTTTGAGTTTCTGTAACTCTTTTTCACTCTCCTCTTTTTTGTAAGCACATTGCTTTGTGGAAGGCCAAAACTCAGATATATGGACTTTCTTCCTCTTTGGCCTTCGCACCTCCATTTCTTTTCTATTCCTAGTGCATTTTAAGCATGTGGATGAGTTAATTTATATAAGTAACCCAGACCAAACATCTGTGAGGTCCTTTTCGAGGAACTTGAAATGATCTTTGAAGACTGCTTTATCATTCCAGGATTTTTATAATGAAACTTTAGAAGAGACTGGGTGTGGCTAAAAAAAAAAAAAAAAAAGCATGTAAGGGCCCTATAAACTTTTTGGGTGAAGTTGAAATGGACTCATCTTTACTATTGGATTTCATCTCCTTGGAGACCTGGAGCTTCACTTCCTGGAGGGACAGATCTTGCTTCCAGGAGGAGCCAGAGTGGTGTAGGAGAAAGTGCATCAGAGAAGAGAGCTGTTTGGATATGTCCTCGTCACTAAGTTAAGCAAGAATGAATTTTTCTATACATCCTGTAAGATGAGAGGTGGGTTGACTGGAAGAGGTTGGGCTGCACAATGAAGGGAAAGCCACCTGCCTGGCTCGATGGCCTGTCATCGTTAGCCACAGTATGGACCCTCTGTCCCTGCCCTGCTTTGCTCATGTTGGCCTCACCTGCTGAGCTACCCACTCTGCTTCCTTCTCGTCACCTGCTCACATCTCAGCCAGCATTACAGGCCCGCCATGGTCTGCCCTTTCTCAGAACATCTGTTGCGTACCTTGTCCACTTCATACTGCCAGCACAGCTGTACCTTCTACTCCCTTGCTCTTCTTTTATCGTAGCATTTTTTGTTTCTTTTTCTGGTACTGGGAATTGGACTCGGGACTGTGCATTTGCCAGGCAGATCCGGTGTCAGTGAACTATATCCCTGGCCCTTTTTGGTGTGTGTGTGTGTGCGTGTGTGTGTGTGATGTTCTTGATACATAATAATGCTTCATTTGGGGGAATCAGTACATATGCTTATAGCATCTCAATCATTTTTACTTTCCCTTCTTCCACCCCACTGTCATCTCCGCACCCTCTCCTCATTTTCATACTGTCTACTTTTCTGTTTCTTGTTATCTATCTTGTATTTTTCTCTTTAAATTCTTTGTATTTTAAGTTTCTTTTATAAGAAAACCCATGAGATAATTAACCTTCTGTGTCTGATTTATTTCACTTCGCACTAATGTCTTAAGGTATACCTATTGTCCTACCAATGACTCAAGTCTATCCTTCTTCAGGGCTGAGTGATCCTTTGGCATATATTATTATAATATTTTTTTTGAAAGAGACTGTGTTCAAGCCTTGTTTTCCATTTAACCCTGAGAACCATGATGATAAAGCTGGTGGCCTTATTATGTTCCCCAGCATCCAGCATAAGCTGGACAGATAATAAATGTTGCAGTGACCATTACTGATGAAACCTAGGAGTGTTGGGAAACAGAAGACCACTGGTCCAGCCACACTTTCATTTTATAGGTGAGGAAGCCAGAGGTGAGACATTTTGAGGACAGGGGTTTGGTTGAGGTGTCACAGCTCCTTGAACCAGGCCTGGTCCCGCATCCCTGCCTTGCACTATTTCACCTACTGGGTGCTGGGGTACAAGGAATGATGTTGAAGGGCTGCATTGTTTCCAAAGGCATCTTCTACTTGCCACTAACATACACATACAATGAGGTTCCTCAACCTCAGACGGCGGAAGTCGGAAGCTGCAGGACACAAAGGGCAGAAACAGGCACTGGGCATGAAGTTGAAATGTCTCAGATGGCCGTCGAGTCATTTTTCTTGGCTTTGACCTCCAATTTCTTAGCTTTCTCATCTAGGCCTTGGCTACTTTGGGTCAGAGGAAGGAGAGCATGTGGAAAAAGCTGGCAGAGAGACTTTCTGTTTTGTTACCTAAACTGGGATTTGATCTTCAGACCTCTGGGGTGAAAGGCTAATACCTTAATTTGTGTGTTTTATAAACATCCGCAGGCGATAACCTTCTGCTAGTCTCCTGTGATATTCACATTCTTGAGGCCCAAAAAGTAAGGTTTCTAGCTTGAACTAGAGGACGCCTGTCCCCAGCAGGATCCGGTCCCACATGGGTTATCCTAAGTGGTGCTCGCACCCAGCGGAATTTTTAAAGGTATTTCCTGGCAAAATGGAATGTTGTATTTTACAATACATATCTTACAGCACAACACAAAACAATAACAACAACAACAATACTCCTTCCTGTCAGGACAGCAATGCAAGGTGGGGGAACGTTTCCCCATGCCGCTCTCCCCTTCTCTAGAGCTTGTCTTCAAGGATCACCCCGAGTCTTTACGGGGTCAGGCAAATTATTTTTCAGCAGAGCATGAATCCTGGAAACAGAGCCGCTTCCCAGCTATGTGTGAGAGCCACAGTGAAAGTTTTTTGTTTTATGTAAATAGAGATTGATGGAACATTTTACACAGAGTACGGGCTTTTGACAAAAAGTATTGATGGTTGCTTTCAGTAAGTGTTACTAGAGATGACAGAACGTTGCATTTTAAGATGAATTACACAAGAAACTCCCTCTCTGGGAATGTCATACATTTTATTTCATCTGTTGTTTTATGAGAGAATGACTCAAGTCATGAATACCTTTGACTCAACTGTTTCCTCTGTACATTATACGTCCCGGGTTGGTGCATTCCTATTTTAAATATAAAGTTAGGGAGAAAATATTTATACTGGCAAATAATATTGATAAAAATGCCTAAATGTTCAGAAGCGGAACATAACTTTTCACATGGCTTCCTCTTGGGTGGTGGTGATTTGTGGGAAGCCTGGGAACCTGCTTAGAGTTAAATGTGTATTTTTCAGTTGGATCTCAGATCTGGCTCACTTAAACAGCCATTTTTCTGATGTGGTGGTGATTTCTACCCTCTGGTTATATTTAGATTTCAGAAATGCTCTACTTGCATTCATTCCTCTATTATTATTTGTTCTTGATGCAGGGACTTATAAGTCAGGGTCTGTTGTGACTCTGGGTTGGGGCTTTCATTTTCCTTAATTCGGAGAGATTAGCTCAGTGGTACCTGGGTGCTGAGTGAATGTTACTAAGTTCACGATACCTTTATTGAGCACCAGCTGTCTGTTCTAGGAACTGGAGTTAGGTCGTTCACGGCCTTATGAGGGAGAGGGACAATGAACAGATCATAACATTTCAGGGAGTGATGTATTTTATGAAGAAAAATAAAGCTGGCTGTAAGGGATTAAAGGGCCCCAGAGAAGTGGGCATGGGAACAACCTCAGGTGGAGATGTCAGGGAAGACTGCTCTGAGATGTGACATTCAGGCAAAGGGCTGAAAGATGAGCTAGCTCGAGCTGTGCTGGAGGAGCGGCAAGTGCAAAGGCCCTGGGGCTAGAACAGACAAGGAGGCCAGCTCAGCGGCAGCAGCGATGGGAGAACTCTGAGTCTGGAGGGGGCGCAGTAGGCTTCCAGGAAGACTGGCTCCCAGAGGAATGCGGTTCTTCTACTGGTCCCAGGTGTCTAGCCACTGGTTTCTTCTTTGATCAGAGTTATGTCTTCATCTATCGAGTGCCTGCCCCAGCAGGCCCTGCTATTTCTATCTTGCTGGCCTCTGTAGAAACATCTTTCCCTACTGGCACTGCTAGATGCCAATATAGACAATGTTCCAGTCACAGGGTATCTTAAGAGCTTTCACCTCCCTAGAATGAGCCCCTCTAGTCAGATGTGTTCTCGGATACTTTCACTATTGCAGTGTTTACCCCATTCTATTCATTGTTTATGTGGTTGTCTTCCCAGCTGTAAGGAGCTTTGGGTCTTGTCTGGGCTCCTAGTGCTTAGCACAGTGCCTGGTACTCAGTACTTGTTTAATATATTTGTTGATTAAATAAGTGAAATAATTCCCTGCACATTTCCTGCCTGCTCATTCTGAGTATTAGAAATGATGGTGGATGCAAAGACAATAAACTCTGGGCTTTAGAAAATTTATTTATTTATAGAAGGAGCTTAAAAATAACTTAAAAAACCCCCCCAGGAAACACCAATTTGAGAACTGGGTTAGGATGCATAGAGGACTGAACTATGCAGTTGTAGGTTTAGATAGTGTCGCAGGGAAATCTCTTGGGGTTGAATGGCCCAGGCACTGTGCTGTTCAAACCCTGCTGGCTGGAAATCCCAGGGACCAGGTGGGTCACTAGACTGAGTCTTTCCTGTAGTTGAGTCTCCGTCCACGGCCTTATGAGGTACTTCTTCCTCATAAATTTGGGCCCGATTTGGAACTGGCTAGCTGTTTTTCCCCCTGCTGAATTAATGTGCTGTTCAGCTTGAGCTCAAATATGAAATATATTAAAAGCAAAGTAAAAACAGGTCAATGTTTTTCTTCTAATGCTATGGGAATATTTGTTTTTAAATCATCTTTTAGTACTCCACAAATCTTCCTTACAAAGTTTTTCTTTTTAAAAGCAGAGACTGTTTTCTCCCCCCAGTGCAAAAGGCTGTTTCTGAAGCCCTGATTTATTCAGAAATTTACATGGAGAAAATGGCCCTGGATCCCACACAAGTGAAACTTTATTTTTTAATCTGGGGCACAGTAGGGAGCCCTGAGAAATGCATTTTCCTCCAGGATTGTAGGAGGAATACATAGTGTTTGTTTAAAGCATCAGGTATTGAGAAATGTAATGGCAGGGTGAGAAGTTTGACCTCAGCTGCCAGATCCGATCTGCTAGGGGGTAATTGAGTTGCCATGTTTTTTTTCCTCTTCGGTTTAAATCAAGTTTTGCTATAGCCCATTTAAGTGTCAAATTGGTAGCAAAACTTGACAACTTCAGGGTGCAGACTTGCTTTTGATCAGAATTTACATGCAAATCATTTTTGCCTTGAACTGTCAACTCCTGTTTCTGATACTCTGAGGGGACATGTCGCTCCCCACCGCTCTTCCCCCAAGCCAGAGGGGATGTTGGCTAACGTTATTAATCAGTGTGTGGAAGAAAATTATCTTGATAAATATGGTGGTTAAACTATATTTTCCCTTTTGTGTGTCAGCTGTTGCAGCTGGGCATTTCATCTCCTTTTACCTATAAGGAAATCAAACAATTATCCAGCGCTTGATGTCAGAAAGAAACTAGTGAATGAGGGTGGAGGGTCATTGGAGTACCGGGGAATGGACTTAAGCCACCAAAACCTGACAAAGGGTGCTGACAGTCTGCATTTTCTTGGGCATTCAACAAAGTCTTTGGTAACTTTAAAGAATCTTTCCTTGCATGACTAAACTCATTGAGAGGGTTAGAAAGAAAGCTGCCTCAGAAGTCTTAAGCCTGAAACTTTTTTTTTTTTTTTTTTGGTTTTGGTTTTGCCCTAAACCCTTGGGACGCTTCAAAGCACGTGAGCGTGTGTAGCCCCATCGTTCGGCACTTTCACAGAGTTAATAATGACAGTAGCAAGTCTTTCTTGTTTTCAGCCATCCCGTCTGAACACTCCCCATCATCTACATTCCTGAAAAATTTCATTGTGATTTACATCGTGTCTCTCAGTTCCTTACAGACAGTCCACATTGGAATAGGGAGAATGTAGAGGGATTCAATGAAAAAAAAAAGAACAACTAAATAAAGGCAAAAACTTCTTTTTTTTTTTTTTTGTCATTGACTAAGACAGCTGATTGGGAATACTTAGAATTACTCACTGTGGAACCAGAGTGTTTTGTGAGATAATGTGAGACTTTTATTCCTAGCCAGCCTGAAATGCCTTCTTCCATCGCTCTCCCCCCACCCCCAGCGGGGTGAGAACATCACACATGTCCTCTCGCCAAGATGACAACCCTCGTGTCGTGTCAGATGGGAGACACCCACGAGCCCTGATTGGTGAAGTCAAAGAAATTTCCAGATTGGGTCCTCTTGATCCGACATGGCCTCAGCACAAGCCCTTCAGAAATCTCATCCACCGGGCCCCTTCCAGCCTCTCTGTCCAGCGATGCCTGCCTGTGTGCTGTGAAATTTTAATTGAATTGTTAATGACACTGAGGAGTGACACAGCACATGAGAAACTTCCAAGAATCAGTCAGGAGGAGCCCTTTTTCTTACTGTTACAAAACAGAAGACACTGGGAAATTGACAAGTCCAAGCGCTGAGGCCAGGGCAGTAATTGATAGCAGGCAGCCGAGAGCCAAGGTCCTCGGCTGGTAATTGCGAGCAGAGGCTGCCTCTCTGATCTCGCCAGTGGTGTGGACCGTGCCAGCGCGACCCGGCTTTGACGGATTGCTTTCCTGCAGTAATGACTTAGGCATGTTCCCCTGCACATGGGGCCATGTGTCCCTCCCACCAGAGAAAATGAGCGGAATATTTTGCTTCTTCTTTAACAGAGCCCTGTTAAAATAACTCTATTCTACTATAGAAGCCGGGGAGTGCCAGGGGCTAAATTTATATGGTTATAAACAAGAGATATTACTTTGGAATACCACAATACTGTGTTTTGCTCTTTCCTTAGGATTTCAAATGGTCTTTTCAAAATAATGGATTTCACTTCAAGAAAAAAAAAATTAGGGGCATGAAGGAGAAGGCAGGAAGGATCCCATTTCTGAACAAAACCTTCATCCTATGTTTAAATTCCTCTGTGTCCCTTCCCTAATTTGCCAACCCAGTATTTATTTGTGTTTGTGTTTGTTTTGCTGGCTGGATTTGACTCTCTATGGAAGCATCAGAAATATTACTTACTCCAGGATTGTGAAATAAGATAGATGTTTTATTTCATGTTTTTTACACTCCCCAAAGGTTTCTTACTCCCCCCCCCTTTCCCATTTCTGGACGTTGATGTATTTCAGAACTTTTATGTGGCTCTCCCTCCCTCTCTCTCTCCCTCCCTCTGTGTACTCCCGCTTTCCCTTCCCCTCGCCTGGATGTAATTTTGTCGATGAAATATGATGGTCAGCTCAAGCGTCCCTGATGATCTATAGCACTTCTGGATTTCCACTCCCATCAGTGACAGAAGCTTACTAATTCTGATAGAGAGGTCCCTGACTGTGTCTCCCCGTGATGGCTTGTGCTTTCTGGAATGTTTGAAGTTTGGGTCTCTCGTCCCACTTGTGTCCCACTTGTGTCTTGTTTTATACTGAGAACCAACTTCAAAAGAGTGGCTGGAAGATCCCTAAGAATGCAACTACTGATGCACTTAAGAAATGAAAAGGAAGTTCAAATGTGAGTGCACAAGTGTGTGGCTTCTGCACACTCACATGAGAGGTGGGTCTTGATGGAGAGCCTTAGAAAGGTGAAAATTCCTGCTATTGGGAATTTCTGGGAAGCTTGGTAGACAGTTGGGCTAGGATTATTTATCCTGCATTTAGTCTCTAATTTGTAAAGTTTATTATTGATTGGTAGTACATATTTAGAATTTATATTCTTAAGAAATAGAGGTTTTAAAAGGATGATCGGTTCCCTGGTCACCTCACAAAATTCATTATTTCTCAGTGCAAAGCACTATTTGAGGGGAGATGGATTTTGGTGGGCTTGCTTCAGAGCCTAACCATTGGTCCTATTGGGAAGTTCCTCAGAATCCTAACTTGGAATCTATTCTCAGAGAATGGTTTCTCTTGTCGTCTTCCTTGCTGCCTAGCACTTCAAAAGGAATAGATCTCCCCTTGGATGATTCCAACAGTAAAATTGTGGGTTCAAGCGCAGCCTTAGGTACTGGTGCAAGAGTACAAAGCCTTCCCTCTGCCCTGTGTAGTGTTCTTCTTCAATGGGGCATGCTCTTGGGTCAGGAGATTTAAAATGAGGATATCAGGCTGGGGATTTAACTCAGCAGTTCCAGCATCTGCCTTGTAAGCACAAGGTCCTCAGTTCTATCCGTGGCAATCACAAACCACAATGCCAGGTGTGGTGGCACACGCCTGTAATCCCAGCACTTGGGGTGGCAGAGTCAGGAGGATTGCTGTGAGTTCAAGGCTGGCCTGGGCTACATAGTGAGTTCAGGACCAGCCTAAACTACAAAGCAAGACCCTGTCTCAAAAACCAAACCAAACCAAAAAAGCTGTGGTTCTTCTACAGGATGGAGTATTACTCTGCCATAAAAAATGATAAGTTTGAATCATTTATATTAAAATGGACATACCTTGAGGATATCCTCATAAATGAAATAAATAGGTCACAGATAGGTACATATCGCATCTTTTCTCTGGTATGAGAAAATAAAGATGTAAATGAGTCCTAGAGTTGTATGTTATATATTGTGAAACAGAAAATGCTCAAAGTAAAATAGGGTGAAGGGGGAAAAATAATGATATTATAACAAAAAAGAAAGGAAATAAATTTTATGTATGTAGGGGGGTGGTAGGGTGGGTAGGGCTATGGGAAAAAATGAGAATTAAGTTGTGTCTTATACTGGTACAAATCCCTATTATGGAGTGCAATCATGATGCATATATGTAATGTACCAATAAAAATTTCAATTAAAAAAAAACAACCCCCCCAAACCAAACCAAAATAAAACAACCTCCCCAAAACCCCATAAACATAAAATGAGGTTATGCTGCTTGAATCACATTATTATTATTCTACATTTCTATTCTTATTATTCAGGTAGATATGTGCCGACTACTTTTATTCTTTTGTTTGTCTCTCCTATGTTTTTAGTGTCTGTTGTTTTACAGCAGTGATGCTCAATGGGAAGAGTGTACATTCTTCCCTAGCCCCAAGGCACATTCGATTTGTCATATCTATGACAAATGGTGGTTGCTTCTGGCATCCAGTGGGTAGAGGCCAGACTTGTTGCTCAAGGTCCTACCATGCACAGGGCAGCTCCCACATTCAGTCAGGTCCAAGTGTCAATGTTTCATTTAGCATGCTGACATTTTTTAGAAAGAAGCTCTCAGGTAAAGTCTATGAATCGAGTCAGAAACCCCAGTCTGCTAATCAGTAAGATGAGAGGTGGTGTGAGGGACACAGACGCAAAAGGATTTGAGGGGTGAACAACTTCTTGGTTGTAAACAGAAGCTTTAGACACACACTTGGGTTCAGACAGTGGTTGTGCTGCATGACTTGGAGTGTACTTCTCTACTTCTGCCTATTTCTGTTTCCTTCTCTGCTAAGTGAAATAGGTCGAGTCCAGTATCATAGGACAGAGCCCATAGACCAGAGTCTGGCTTACTCTGGACCTTAATTAATCAATGACAACTATGTATAAATTGATTGTTGCCCTAAAGACGGTTACATAATGGATCTTGAGGTTACTTTACCCATTTTGCAGATGAGAAAACAGATCCAGAGAGCAGAGGTTACCCAAAATGATGAGAGCTAGTAAGGAGAAAGTTGAGACTAGCACCAGGTCTTCTGTTTCCAAGTCCTGTATTATTTATAGTATTAAGCTTCCTTTTATGGCTTACAACTTAAATCTGGTTGAGAAGAGAAGTTCATTGTGTCCAAAATAATTAGAGAAACATTTAGTGATGAAAAGTCTCATCTAAGAGCTCTGGATTCTAGAAGGTCACAGGAAGGGGGCATGATTTGAGTTTTCGTGTCCATGAAAGTCATGGGGATTTTGCTCTGGTGATTTTCCAAAGTCTTGTGTTGGAGACTAAATGAGCAGAAGTGTTAGAGGGAAGGCCTTTGGCTGCAGTTCTTTCCATGCTGAGAAATATTATATTATGGTGGAAGTTGGAATCTTTCACGAAGTTTCTTTAAAGACACTATACACATAGAGGAGGAATGGGAGAGCATTTATAGAGTGTTGATCAGTGTTGGGCATGGTGCCAGGTGATTTCACACACACTTTCTGGTTTCTGCAGTCCTTCTGAGCCTTCGTATTACAGGCCTTCACCATCTGTAAGATAGCAGATGAGAACAATGAGGGATATAACTGTAGAATGGCCCATGTTGCCTTTGAAGGTCCTATTTATGAAGAATGTTTAATGACAGGGGAAAATATCAATAAACTAGTCACAAGTTGAAAAACAAGGTTATGAAACAGTGTATACACTTTTTCCAATGGACTTTGAAATAGATATGTGTGTGTGTGTTAGTCACTTTCTTGTTGGTGGGACAAAATATCTGACACCCACAGCTTAAGGGAAGATGGTTTTAGTTTGACTCATATTTTCAGTCTGTATTTGTCTGGCTCCAAGGCCAGAATGGCATGGCAGAGGGGCCTGGCAGAGCCAAGCTGCTTGCCTCATGGTGGTCAGGAAGCAGAGAATGATGGGAGGAACCAGCAGTGGAGATCTACCCTTCTATTTTACACTCCTAGGGATCTGCTTCCTTCAACCAAATCTTACCTCCCAACAGCACACTTATCCAGCATGTGTAGTCTCCCTCCATAACCCCGCTGCTTCCAAATACACAAGGCTTTGAGGTCCAGTCTAGATCTAAACCAGTATGCATATAAAAAGGCAGGAAAAGCTATAATCAATATTAAATGAAACTAGTTAAAAACCAGTTTTCAGATAAGGATGATTTGAATTTTTTTTCTGTCTTTTCACTGGTTTATTTATGTTTTATAAATAATATGCTAAGATTTTTTTGAATGGTAGAATTGATGTGATCAAAATATATTTACTAATAAGTTGCTTGTGCTGGGGAAATGTATTCTAGACCAAAGAATTGTAAAATTAGAGATTCTACCCTCAGGGAACTTTTATTGTTTTCCTTGGGAGAAGACTACCCATCTACAAAGCTTAATCATCACCATCATCATCATCATCTTCATCATCATCATCACCATTACTAATGGCTATTAATTATTATGTCATTATGTGGCTACTTAGACTATGATAGAGAATGTTTACATTTTTCATAATGTTTATTGCTGTCTATGATTTACATGTATTAGTTGACTGAATCTTCCCAATAGACATTGAGGGTACATGAGTAAAAATTCTCCCTTCATGAATAGAAAATTTGAGGGCTGATGGAACTAGGGTTGGCTTCAAAGTTCATACCTTTACCATTTAAAACGATTCCCTGGGAACCCTGCTCAGCTGGTAATTCCCTTTGTGTTTATTGCCTGTGAGCACCAGAAGGTGGATGGGTTGGAGAGGAGTAGATCATCATCCTGGAAAAGAAAAGGCAGAAGAAGGATCAGGACTCATCCCAGCCTTAGCATGGCAGATAGGTTCTCGACCTACTATCTGCCTAGATTCTACTGACTCCTTGGTGCCTCCTGCCTGAAGCTTCCAGATGACTCTGTGAAGCATTACTGAGCATCTCTGGACCAAAACACAAGAACCACTTGTGGAGGTGTGTTGGGCATAGATGATGATGGAGAGGAGGCCAAGAGCAGGCTGGAATAGCATCTTGCTTGTGAAGCTGGTATTCTGCGTTGCTCTCTACAGCTCTGGTTGGCCTTGTGAAGACTTTCAACTCTTCTCGGGCTGAATGTGGCTCCGACAGGAAGCTCCTACCCCTGGCCTCACTGGAGCATCATTCAGTTCACAGCTTGCACAGGGTCTGTAGTGCTTACCCAATGGCCCAAACCACAGTGGCCGCTAAGTGCTGTGGAATGAGTGTGTGTCTGTCTTTATCGGGAATGTCACATGGTATTTCCTGATTGTACCAGCAGCTTACTGCCCCACCAGTTTCCAGACTAAATAGCAGCGCTCAAGCCACATGTGTTTATAGTATATAATAAATCTCCATTTGTCATAATGGTTTAAATTTAAAAGAAAAAGAAAGGTGAGCTGTTATGTAAAAAAAAAAAAAAAAAGAATTTTGGGAGCTGTTATAAATTAACTTTCTTAGAGTTTCAGGTCAAGCCCAATTTATTAAAGGGGATAAAACAGAGAGGAACCGAGTCTGTGATCACACCGTGATTTATCCCCTCCATGAGTGGGTCCTCCTTTGGCCCTTTTCTTGAACCGCAGCTGGCTTGGTTTATGTAGGACCTGCTGGGAGCTGAGGTTGTAATGAAAACCAGTTATTCTTTCAAATTACTCACAAGAAGAGGGCTCATTTTATCAAGTGCTCTCCTAATTTGATTGTAAGGCTTTTCATATTTATTTTTTCTGCATTACTCATGCTGTATCTTGGTGGAAAGTATAAACATGGTGGTGAAAGACAGCATTTAAAAGAAAAAAAGAAAACAACACTCTGAGAACAAATGTTTCTCTAGTGGTGGCCTGTCGGGAGCCCTTAACGGGCAATTAAGAAAGTTATTTTGGGTTTGGTAGCGATGTTGTGAGCTTTTTCAGAAACTTCTTCAGAGCAGGATGGTGGTTGATATTTTTGCAGATTAACTTTTGACAGGGATAGAGTTATGTTAGCAGGATCATCAAGGCAGTGGGAGCATCGTCAGCGTCATCCCTCTGTGCAGGAAGGCCCA
>PVIR01012297.1:5708-45763 GCA_004026965.1 Petromus typicus
ACAGGCGTGAGCCACCACGCCTGGCACTGTGGTATGTGGTACTGGTTGCTGCTGGGTGTGGGTCTCCACACCCAGTATTGTTATGTGGTTACCAGGGAATCGAACCCGGGTCCTGCGCTTGCGAGACAGGCGCTGGAACCACTGAGCTAACTCTCTGGCCCAGCTATTTTTTTTCTTGAAAAACCAAATCAAACAACTCCTGTCCTACCCAATCCAGCAACATCAACAAATTTGAATATTCTTAGGGCATTTAAATTCTTCTGGATCTGAAGCCCTCTAGTTTCATTTTCAGGATTCACTACCTCCTACTTGCTTTGTGAGGCAACTTCCTTTTCTTCACTGCCTTATCCCACACTCAACACCAACCTATTCTTTCAGATTCTCAAGCCCAAACACATGTTCCAGATACGTTTAAACTACAGAAATTTCTCATCACTCAACTTTTGCATCCTACCTTCCTCTTTCTACACATCTCCAATTCCTCTAATTCTATTTGCAGATCAGTGCAGTCTTCTTTAATGTAATCTTTGTTGCAGTCCAGAACACGAAATAGAGAAAGTGAAGCTCTGGATTTTTACTTTTCATATATAAGAAGTTAATATAACAGAACACATTCATAAATATAAAAGATATAACTTCTATCTTCTTATATGAACAGGAATCAAATGATTACAAGTATCAGAGGTCCTAACTTTAGCCCTGGTTAAGGTTCAAATTACAGAGGGCTTTCCCCTTAATGAGAAATATTTCTGTGAATGAAAACAGTTACTATAGAATATCTGTCCTCTTGTCCTTCTCTCACATTCTCCAGAACTGGGAATTGTTTTCTTTGTCATCTCATATACTGACTGCCCTCTGCATCTATCCCCAAAACCCTCCAGGTGGTTTCTAAGACATTTCCCTTTCCATTAAATCACATTGCTTTTCCCAAACATTTTAGTGGAGTTTCATTTCTAAATTCATTTTGATCTTCCATTAAAATGGATAAGTATTAATGAAAAACATTTAAATAATAATGTCTCAAGTGAATGAAAAGGCTGTTGCATTCTTTGGAAGAACATGGCCATACTGCATTTGCTTTTCATGAGTGAAAAGACATTGAAAGCACCTCAGAGTCTTCACATATGAGCTCAAATTCTTTCTTAGAGAAATATTGCAAGGTTGAATGCCTGTAGAAGATACAGTCATAGAATTTTGAGAATCATTTTAGTTGTCTTTTTTTCTTCAGTAATCACTTGGACACCTTTTACCACACCGTCATCACACTGGTTATGATCTACTTAACCACTGTGAAGATATGATTTTATATGACAGAGGAAGAAGAAAGTAGAACTGAGATGAAGGTATGTGATGGAGTTAGGTGAGTGCACAGAAGGATCAGGAAATTATGGGGGAAGGAACATCTGACAGGAACCTTCCAAGGCAAAAGGAAATGAAAATTAGCTAGATAAATAAGGGCTCAAGGAACATCTCATACACAGAAAACTGAGGCACAATTTGGAGAAATCCAACCTTGTGTGCAAGTACTTTAGAATAGCTATAGTGTTAACTACAAAATGACAAATGAGAGAAGAAAAGCTTGGTGAGTTAATTTATTTATTTGTGTTTTATCTGTCTTTCCCATTAGATCTATGAGAGTGAACTTCCTACCTAATTTTTTTGTTTTGTTTTACTTAAAATAGTTTTGCTTACGTAATAGGTGCTCAGTAAAAACATGCCAGGTGACTGAATCATTCTAAATGCAGCCAGAGAAGATGATACAGTGTAAAGATGAAGAATACCATATCCAGCTCAAGGAAAGTTCTTCACACATACAAAAGGAGCCATGAATTATAAAGTATGTAGTAGCACTGTTCACAAATAATAAAGTCCCAGCTGAAACTCAATTTCCATCAACTAAAGAACCAAAAGTTTATTACGTAGTAATCAGAGTATAGTAATATAGATCATCCTTAGCAATCTGTCCCAAAATATTGCATACATTTTAATAGCTATTTTGAAGTGTAAAGCATCAAACACACACACACACACACACACACACACATGTTTTAAGAACATATGATAGCTGTATGACCATTTTTAAAAAGTAGAAACAAAATGATAGTTATTTCAAAGAGCCAGGAGAAAATGAAATGGATGAGTTGTGTTTGTAGGCTCAGATTATTGTTAAGATCTTATCTCTTTGGAGAACATTTTGAATTATTTATTACACATAAAATGATTATCCATGTAGGGCAATAATGAACACGTGTCAGCAAAAAACCAATAAACCAACTTTGAACTGTGGACCAAAGAAAATGAGAGAAAGAATATGCTCATGAATACTTGTTCTTTCTTGGTAATGAGGCCAGGTCGTGGAGGGACTGTTCCGCACTTTGGAACTGAGCCATCTGAGTTCTAGCTGAGAAGCTGTGTGATCCTAGACAAACTCCTACAGGCTCTGTGCATTTCCTCACTGTAAGAGAACCTTAATTTTAGGGATATTTGGAAATTACATTAAACATATGTTATTTCATGTACCTAGTCCATAATGCTAATTTAACATTAATTTATTTAAGAGATAACTAAACATTCTCTGTTAGTAATATAGGACAAGAAAATAGGAGATTTTATATTTTATGCTAAACAGCTTCTGTTTTACCTGCAAAGCCATTGAAAATTCCAGAGAAAAGCTTATATCATATCAGAAAATAACATGAACATGTATTCATTTTTATTATATCTTTTAACTATAATACAGTATTGTGAAGGGCTTTCAGCAAGGAGACCAACTGATCAATTCATATAACTTTGAAAATAAATTCTGAAAGCCTAATGTACAATATTAACAGTGCAGAAGGAATCACATGGAGAGAAACTATGTAATACAGAGGAGCAGAATCCAGTGCATGTGATGAGGAATTTGCAATGAGTAGCAAGAATTAGGATCCTGGGGTAAGTGAAGGTTGACACACTATAGGGGAAGTTTTTGAATCCTGGAATATTTGACATGTTGGCCGAAATAAGCCCTATAAACACAGAATTTGTTTACAGGGAAAGATAATGAGTTCAGTGTTGCACATGTTGGGTATGTCAACTTTAAGATACCTAGAGGGCATATAGTTAGGGCTATCAAAGAAGCGATGGTAAGAATGTGTAATTCAGAAGAGAAGTCACAATTTCCAGTAAAGAGCTGGACTCTTAATTTAAATCCTAGGAGCCATAGGAAGCAATGAATTCACCTCAGTGGAATCTTCTCATCCAACTTCTTATTAGACAGTAGCAACCATATGCCTCACAGGCATCTCAAAGCCAACATATCGAATCATCTCTAAGTGAAGCACATGTAATAAGAAGGTAATGAAGACATAAACCTATGGAACACACCAACTCAGAATGAGCCAAGGATAATAAATGGACTCATCAAGGGCTAGAAAACCAAAGCTTGATTTGCATGTCGGAAGTGAACAAAGCTGATTATATTTAGAATAAATAATAATTCTTACATACAATTTCCCTGGTCTCAAATGCTGTTGTTAAAACCTCCAAAAATATTCAGAAACTTTCTTCAGATTGAGATTAAATAATCCTCCGAGTGGAAAACAAAGGCAGAATACATAATTCAGAATCGTCTATGTAAGGGGACAACAAACTACTTCCCACCAAATGCTCCTGCTCTCTTAGGGCCCCTGTGTACACTTGGACAGGTTAGCACTTCTAGGAGGCCCGGGGAGACCAGACTGAACATCTCCCAGCATCTCACTCTTGATGGAGGATCTGCTTTTCTAGTAAGTACTGAGCCCTTTTTCCACCTGACTATTGAAGAGCAAACAGTGGTACAGTCAGTCCGGCAGGCCTGGCCACAAGCTGCACCACCAGTACCACTTGCTCTTCCTTGAGATATTTCCAGCAAAGCACAGCACCCACCACTTGGCAGTGCACATTCCAGGCAGACCTAGCTGAAGCAGTAGGGGTTTTCTCTCTCTTGACAAGAGCATCCTCAGTTTTGTCCTCAGTTTTGTCCTCAGTTAGTCCCACAAAGCCAAAAACATTTACAATCTGACACAGAGAAAACTTGCTGATCATTGGCATAAATAATTTCTTGAAAATTCAGAAACAGTAGAAGCCAAAAATAAAAATTTGTTCTAAACAAAATTGTATACATGAAAATATACATCTAGTCATGAAAATATACATCTTTTTCTTTCTAGGTGAATTGAATTACTAAATGTAAACAGCCAGACTTTGCTATGATTAAGGTAATTCAAGATTTTTCATGCAAGATGTAGTAGACATTAGAAGTTTGATAGGTCCTGTGCACTGAAGAATGATACTTGGGACATCCTTGAGATCTCCCAACAGAGCAGTTAGAAAATCGCTTTGCCCCCAATACAGTACTGATAACCAAAAATATCTCCAGATATTGCCATATGCCCCCCTGAGGGAAGGGGAAAAATCACTCTCAGTTGTGGACTACCAGAGTAATTAAAAGGTAATGAACTCACCTAGATCTCCCTCCTCCTATTCTATCAGTATTTTAACTTTGTAAAAATTACTTCATCACTTCTGGGAAATTGTTTTAGCAGTATTGTTTCCTCAATCACCATAAAAACTTTAATCACTGGGATTCCTGTAACAGAAGCCTCCAGTTATGCCTTGGATCTTAAATATACCACAAGGATAATGTGCTTAAGGCTGGTCCCCTGCTATGGCACTTTTGGGATATGGTGGAACCTCTATGAGGTGGAGCCCAGGGAAAGGCAAATAGACCATTTTTCCTGGAAAGAGGTACTTAGATCCAGGACCCTTCCTGTCTCTATTTCCTGCCACTGTGAGGTGAACAGCATTGCTCCCCTACATTCTCCGTGTGAGGAGGTCCTGCCCTGTCACAGCCCCCAAAGTTAACAGAGCCAACTAATGGTGAGCTAAGACCTCAGAAATCATGAGCCTTTTAAGTTGATTGTTCTCAGCCACTTGTCATAGCAACAGAAAGCTGACAAACAAACCTCTGGTGATATATGAGGAAGACAAAAGGGCCAGGGTGTAGATAAGGAGGTAAAGAGCCATAGAGAAGTCAGAAAGAAGGAAGGAAATCAAGCCTGCAATGATGTGCTCCCCTAGGTGCTAGAAGCCCTGTGACTAAGAGAGGAAGCAGAGCTAGGTGCTGAGGATCGATTACCTAACATCCTAAAGGAATCCAGAAGCCTGCTGAAGACACAAAGGCCAGATGCATGAGTCAAAGCAGGGCTGCAAAGCCAGGAAGATGATGGAAGCGCAAATAAGCAGGGGAAGGTCCAAGCCAGTTGCTTTGAAATCCCTGGCTGCCTCTGACTTTTGTTTGTCAGCCTTCATGTGGCATTTGAACTTCCTGGAAAAGTTAAAAGAGTCAGAGAAAATACTGAAATACTGATCTCATGTAATTGGTGTGCATGTTAGCCAAGGAAGTAAAATTCTCCGTGTAGATGTCTCTTCATAATATGGAAGATGTGGTTATGTCCCTGTGGTTAAAAGAAGATAACCTTTGTTTCCTTAAGCTTCTCGTTTTCTGGCACTCACAACCAAAAAGTGGGGCTTACTTTTCTAGAAAGTTCATTGCAGGTGGGGCTACTTGGAGGGTGAAGCAGGGATTCGAAAGCAGTGGGACCAAGAAGAGCCAAGGGGCAAGGTCTCTCGGGGGTTTCTTGCTCACTGCGCCTGCACTGTGAACAACACTCTTTCCTATCAGACATACCTTACTCTAGCTATTCAAGGGCTGCCTCTGCCATGAGGACTTGTTCAACAATCCTCTGAGGGTTCTGGTCATTTCTGTCACTACAGCAACCTCCTTAGCACCCAAGTAGTGATGTACTGGGTGACACGTATGTCTCTGACTGCATGCTTTTTATGTATTTCCAGGACTTTTTGTTCTGTCCTTCTTATTTTTATTAGACTGCCTTGCTCCGCTGTAATTCCCTACTGTGACTCAAACAGTTGTTTGCAGCACTGCGGGTCTTCAGTAAATGCTGCCCACCTGCCCTGACCACTCAGACAAGGCCTCCCATGCCCAGCATATTAATGGAAAGACTTCTTTTGAGATGACATAGTTGTTGTGTTATATCTATGCTGGAGATTCTTCAAGCCTCTGCTGGTCTCTGCTTCATTATCTCCTTTTCTAAAGGCTTTATCAGTCATACACACAAGAATTCTAGCCATGTCTTCCCCTTAGGAATAAGAACATGGGCCAGAATGGCAAAATGAGATTCAACTTAGAAAAGTGCACAGAATTTTTCCTAAGAGAGTCTAAGGATGAGGGGGACTTGCAAAGAATTGGAGAGGAGCACATTTTAAAGAAAGAGAGACCGGGACAATAACACCCCTTACAAATAGTTTGCCCTTGAACATTTTGTATCATTTTGTACTTGTCTTGATGAGAGATTATGGTCTCCTTGCCTCTTTAAGAGCAATGACTACGGTATCCTTTCTTACTTATGTGTATGTGTCAGTGTGTATCAGAAGGATAGAACCTCCATATGCATGTAATATACGACAGTGATCATGCTCACTGTTTAACCCTCAATTCACCCACCAGAATAACAATCTTGTGAGATACTGTAGGTTACTTCACGAGGTAGCTTGGAAGGTCCATTTTCCTCTAGGAGCCTCTATATTTTAGCATGATTGACTGTTTGATACTATGTGCTCTCACTGCTACAGACACTGCTCTGCATTGCAAGGTGCAGTTAGAAAAATAACTAGAGCAACAGTTATAAGACTGCTGTGCAGTATGTATCTCCCTGTTATTCCTGTAAGCCTACCAGGGAGAGAGAGGCACCATAGGGGGCAACTTCTCTCCTCTCCAAGCAGAAAGCTTTCATTAGCAGACACAACTAGGAATGGGGAGGTTGAAATGCACTCACTGTTCCCCTGTGACTTTGCAGAAAGTGTTCCTGAGGATTTCAGAAGGTAGCCCAAGGCCAGCAGCAGGGCTAGATCCAGCACTGGCCTGGGTAGGTGCTGGCTGGGATGTGAATGAGCCTTGACAAGCAAATGGCTGCATCAAGTCAAAAGAGAATCTTAAAAGGAAAGGTAAGGGAGTGGGACACTGGGTCAGTGTCCCTTCCAGTAAAAACAATGACTGCAACAAATCAGCATGACCTCCTAGGCCAGGCCACTGACTGTGTCTGCATTTAGCTCTTTTTATTCTGTTTGGAACCCTATGAGTGACAGTTGCAGGATGAAAAAAGAAAAAGACAAGTCATGACATCTGTTCTTTTTCTCCCTTCTGTAACATGAGCTTCAAATCCTGCAGAAAGGCCAGAAGTTGTACTACGACTCTCTGTACTGTCTGCTGTTAATGAGGCCTCCAGTGACATCTCCCCAACAGAAAGTGAAGCAGGTAACGATATTGGTTCTGAGAAGGGGTCACACCTGGGGCATCCCTGATTATTTCTATACCCGACCCCTTCCTTGGGAAGACCTGGGTCTTGGCAGGTACACCAATCATGGCAGCGTGGCTGGAATAAAAAACCCTGAGCTACTGGCATGGTGGTCATCACAGCCTGCAACTCTCAGAGGATGTGGTCACTGATGAGATTCTCTGAGTGAGAGGCCTATGCAGGCTGAGATGGGAGCCTCTGTAAGCCTTAGTGCTGCTTCTACCACTTGCAGGGAGGAAAGTACTGCCCAGCCTTGTCTCGGTGTTTGCTGATGGTCATGACACAGGTGGGCTGTGTTGGCTTTGTCTGCAATCTAAACTGCATGCAAAACAAAACCTTGCTGCTGAGACTGATGTGCTTGGTTCTCCCAAAGCTGTTACTGAATAAAAGGCTGCGAAAAGAATAGACCTGGAAAATACTTCCCAATATGGTGAGGGTTATGGCTGCTTCCTGAGCATGTTAGGTAAACAGTGGGAACTTTTGTCTTTCTCACCATCTTACTCTCTTCAGCTGTCACCTCTGCAGGCTCATCCAGCAGCTTGGCCCCAGCTTGCCCACTTTTGCTATGGACAGGTTCTTTTATGCACTCCACTATACACGCTCTTTTTTCCAGTTAGCTCAGTATAACATACATTCAGAGCAATTGCTACTTCTCTGACTATGATTGATCCCCACTTATTTCATTCTGAATGCAAAGTATTTGATTTCAAGTGTGGTTCACTCTACTTGGTGAACTCATTATAAAGTCAAGCTGATCGTCTCACAGATGTGAAGCACCTTGTCTTTGAGGTTCAGCAATCTAATTTGGAATCTCATTACAGACCTTCTACTGGGAGTAGGCATAGGGGCAACTTCCAGGCGGCTGTATTCCTGCCCATCGTCTATCCCATAAAGAAACTGTCATTTCAATACAGGCACACCAGAAAATTTCCCATTTTGGAAAATAGCTTTTTTTATCTCTCCACAAATACCTGTTGGCACTGATGAGAGAATAATATTTTGTAGGCTATCTTATTAAGCATCTCAGGAGGTCAGGTACTGAAAGAGACAGCACCCAGCTGTTTGCTTGCCATCTATTTAGTAGGCTTCTCTATGGATCTCATGTTACATTTTTTAAAGTGCACAGTGTGGTCATCATTTTGCTGAGAATCTATCTACCAAGTGTCTTTGTTTTGCCACATAATACAGTTGAACTTAGGGAGGGCAGATGCTGGTGTCTCTTTGGTGGATGCAGAGAGAATGGGGTTGAAATGGAAACTTCACTTTATTTGCAGAGAGATGCATTGATTCTGAGAGAGTGATGCATTCATTTTTTTCACTTATTTGGTGCTTTCAAAATCAATGAGCATCTAAGGCCAAGCTCTGGTTGATAATGAAGTTTTTATTTTTCCACTTTCTATTTTAAAACTTTGGTTAGGGTGAATATTCACTTTTCCAATTGCAGTTGCCTCCATTCCCCTGCACAGAAGGCCCACCCTTGAGGAGAACTGGAGCTCTGCTTCTTCCCTTAAGAAGACAAGTAGATTTCTGAAATTCCATGGAAGTATAAGCAAACTGACAGTATTTATATCTATTAATGGAAATGATAGGTGAACACCCACAGGGGCCCACCAAAGTATATGGGTTTTTTTCCTGGTTACATTTACATTCAGCAGAAGCACAACTTCTTCAGGATCATACTCCAATTCCAGACTTCTCAGTTTTACTGAGAGAAGGGGGTCAACACACCATAGCCTCTGCTTGTTTTTTGTAAATAAGGTTGCTTGGAGCACCATCATAGCTCTTCATTTACATTTACTGCTGCTTTGGGATCGCCAGAGTAGAATTACCCTGTAGCAGAATCTCACCAGCCCTCAGACCTAAAGTATTTACTATCTGGCCCTGACAGAAAAAGTTTGGTGACCTCTAGCCAGGAAAAGAAATCTTGTATTTGTGTTTAATTCATGCCTTAAAACCCTGTGTTTTGAACATAAGTTTCAGTAGGATGACTGAGGTGAGGATTATAACAAGCACAGAATAAGAATCTGACCCTGCTGAACTTTCAGGAAGGTTTTATGAATGTTAAACCTCAGCTGTTTCTACCCAAGAGAGGTCTCTGAATGGAATGGTTAATTAATAGCAAAAGTCTGTTATAATTTATTCATGTTTTCAATGATTTTTTGACTTGGAAAGATCCCTCTTCACTAGCTTCAGATCTGCACCTACAGACTGGGGAATTAATTATTTCATTTTATTTTTATTGCATTACATTTGGGTCAGACACTTGACTCAGGAAAGGTGGAATTAGGAATAAGTGAGTGATAGTAAAGTTTTATAGCATGTCCATCCCATAAAATCATCTCATTGCCTATATTCCTGCCCATTTGGCCCTCCCTCTGACTGTTTCCCTTCGGTTGTTATGACCTTTTAGAAAGAATTGGCAGCTTCCATGCTGATAGACCATAAGAGATATCACTGTTCTGGAGAGCAGCCAGGGATCTGTTGCAATCGCCTCCTGGCTACGCACGGATCATGAGTTACATACTGCTACTCAAAAAGATATGGTGAGGCAATAAGATGGGTGGATAGATAAGCCAGATGAGCTGGTGCACACCTGTCATCCTAGCACTCCGGAGGATAAGTCAGGAGGATCACCACAAGTTCAAGGCCAGCCTGAACTACATAGCAAGACCTTGTATCAAAAGACCAGATATGTTAGAAGATAGATAGACTGACAGAAGAGATAGGAAAAACCATAGGACTATAACTTATAAAATACAATGCCACATTTTGGATCTTGAATGTCCACCAGAGGCCTGTATATTAAAGGCTTTGTTTTCCAGGTGGTATTAATGCAAACCAATGGTACCTGTAAGAGTCAGGACCTAGTGGAAGGTCTTGAGGTCAATGTGGGAGTGCCCTGGAAGGAGAAAGTGAGACCTGGCTCCATCACATCTCCCTTTGCTCCCTGTGATGGAGGTGATCAGTTTTTCTTCACCACGTGCTCCATACCCTGATGTACAGATGTGCTACAGGCTCAAACACAATAGGGCCGATTGACTGTGGACTGAAATTTCTAAAACTATGAGTCCACAGAAAACATTTATCTTTTTTATTTAATTGTTCTTAGAGTGATTGTATTAGTTAAGCTTCTCTAGAGCAAAAGAACCAATATAAAATACATGCAAGGGAATATATAAAGTAAGCTGAGAAGATCAGAGGCAGAAGAGTCCATTGTGGCTATTGGGGTGTTAGAGAATTAGAGGACACAGTAGTTTCTGAGCCCAGGGAGATGAAGTCCACAGCACAAGGGGGAAGAGAGTGCAGTTCCAGTCCAAGGTGAAAGGCCTAGGAGCTCCCTGCGGTGTCAGAGAAACTGGAGTTCAAAGGTGATGGCAAAGCCTGGAGTTCTTTCAAATCAGGAACAGCACCATTAGAAACCCAGAGCAGAGTCACTCCTTACCTTTGTTCAGCTGTAAACACCACATCACTCTGATGATTTCCAGGCCTCTGTGGTGCTAAGATAGGGAAGTCCTGTGAGTGACTTCCCTTCGCACTATTCAACCATAAGCCAAACGCTATCTTAATGATTATCCTGTTTTAAGCTTAGGCCACCCTGCAGATTGCTGATGGGGGGTGCGGCGAGAGGGAGCGGCAGAGGGTGAGGGAGAGGAAGAGAGAGAGAGAGAAAGAGAGAGGCTTGCAGGTGTCTGACCCTATAAATACCAGAAGCCTAAGTTAGAGTCCCTTTTTCTCTTCGCACTCAAGTCCCTTTCTCCTTATGACCTTGAGTTCCTTTTCCCCTTCACCTTCTTTTCCCCTTTGCCTTTCTCCCTGTTCCTGTCACTCTCCTATGATCTTCAATAAGGCAGTTACTACATGCAACAAAGTATACACTTGTCAATTCTTTCTTTGTTATACACAAGAACCTAGACAATTTTTGGCTCACTCAACTGTGACATCAACACTTTGGTATCCTTTTCCTTTTTATTCTTTTATTCTAAAAGCCTATTTGCTGGTGCCACCCACTTCCAGGGTGGGGTCTTTTTTCTTCAATTTGCTGACCTACATGTCATCCACAAAGTAGTCACTTTAACAGTCTACTAGGCATTCCTTAATCCATTTGAAATGACACAGTGATCATCAGTGTTCGCAGTGATAGAAAGCTAATACACTTAACCAAGATAAATTTCTCTTTGGAGACTCAGTCTCCTAGAAACGTTATACTACAAATATCTTACAGAGGAAATGTGGTCATATATTTAAAGTTCTATTAAGTTATAAGTTTATAATTGTGAAGTTATTAATACTATGAGAGGAATAGAAATTACATGAACATTCACATGCCCTATAGCCCAAGAAAAATAATTTGATATTGCTAAGGATAATTCTCTCCCTCCTGCCCTGTTTTGAACTGGAAAATATTTATGCAGCTAAAAACAAGACAGCTTAGTATGTATTCTAAAGGAAAGAAGTGGCTGGAGACAGGCAGGGATAAGAGTAAAATCATTCAGTTTGGGTATAAAAGTCTAGCAGCTACTGAGAGCAATCCCCTAGAGCAACTTCAGCTGTGTGATACAAGTAGACAGAAGAGAAATTAGAATTCCCATATGTGCTTTCCCACTGATATATGTGACTAACCTGTGCAAGTTGAGAAATGCAAGTTAAAGACTTCTTTTAAAATGTATTGGTTGTTATAAATTGTTTATTTAACTGGAAAATATTCATGAGACTGACATGCAAAGTTTAGACTTTCAAACGTATATTATACATTGTTATCTTTAAGGGGTCACTGGCTTAGTTATATAGTATTACACTTAAGCAAGCCCAACTTTATGCACAAGTATTGCATTTAGGTATTTTTCAGGTATATATTAAAATCTGTCTCATTTACAAAGCTTTTCACTTAAAATTAGAGCTAGCCATATTTTGTAATTGTCAGAGCACTATTTCTACTGAGTCAAAGGTAGAATATTATTCCACAGATTTTTTTTTTCAAATTGGAACATACGTAAGGTATATAATCTCTCTCTCTCTCTCTCTCTCTCTCTATATATATATATATATATAAAACCTATTTTCTTAAAACAAATGAAAAAGAACATAGCACATTTGTCTTTTGCTGATTTGAAGAGGAGAGTGACAGAAAGTTCAAAAAGGGTAAATCGCTTTAAGAATGAAAAAAAATTTAATAGAGAATGATAAATTTCCATTTGTAATCATTAGGAAGAATTTTAGGATTACGTTAGAATAATGATAAACTTCTAAAAGAAGTGAAACAATACTTGAACTATTAATGGAGGAAGAAAAGGCATTATTGTAAACTTACAACTTACTATGTAGACACAGAAATATCATACATATATCTATATCTATATATTTATAGATCTCTACATATTCTATATATATTTATTTATATATTTATATATGTTTTATATAGATATAGATAGATAGAAATATAGATATATGATTCACTTTAAATTAGTAACCCTATAATCACTGAATGGAAACAGAGCTAATATTGAGCAACTTGCTCTTGATAACACATCTAGTGTAGCTATAAGATTCACACACTGGCTTTGACTCCAAAACACTACTAAAATCAAGCTGCCTTCTACCCTAGGTGAAAGGCAATACCAGTACTACAGGCCTTATGGTGAGAAAATGGAACTTTGAGCTCAAAAGGCCTTGCTAAAGGCCTCAGTATATGACTGTGTAGATGAGATTCTGAAAAGTCACTTTTCCACATAATTAATCAATAGATATTTTAGGATGCTAACCTCCTAAACTGCCTTAACACCTGGTTCTCAAACTGCAGCCAACAAAGATTGTACCTTGATTTACTATGATTGACTTGTGTGTTTTATGTGCTCTTTGACCTATTAGTCTGGTTCTTCAATCTGTATATACAATAATTAACATTATAAGGTGTTTTATGATAAATAAACACATCTGACCCTGGAAAAATAAAAGGGTTGGAGAAGGGGGTAAAAGAAGGGAAATGAAATATGCTAGGTACATGTCCTAATCTTATATAGTGAGTGTAATCATTATAATCTGCACATATGTACTAATAAAAATGGGAAATAAAACACATTTCTACTTTAAAAGAAGAAGACAAGGAAAACAAGTAAATAGTATTAGAAAAGGGTTGTTAATTTTTGATTATAGCTTTGACTCTTAATTTTTATCAATCAGTATATTCTAGCTATCATTTTTTTTCCTGTTTTCTATGTCAAACAAATATACTCAAAATTATAATTTTGGTATCTTATGTTTTCATGATTTGTAAAAGGGATTTCATCTATATTTGTTTGCTGGGGATACCAACAAAAATTACCACACACTGGGTACCTTAACAAACAGTTCTGGAAACTACTAAAATAAAATTATTATCCCGATGTTGTCATGGCTGAATCTCTCTAGAGCCTCTGAGGCAGAATCCATTCCCGACTCTTACTATCTGTTGTCTGTGAAATATTCCTTTGCCTGTGACTGCCTAAATCCAGTCTTCATCTCCATCAGTTTTGGGACTTTTTTATTTATCTCTTTGTTGGTTTTTCTATGTTTCATGTTTTTGGAGGTTTGGGGATTTGCTGTGATGGTAATAGGTTTCTCTGTTGTTTTGTTGTTGTTTATTTATTTTGTTTTTGCAGTGTTGGACGTTAAAACTAAGACCAAATGTTTTCACACTAAACTACATCATCCCAACATTTCTTTTCATTTTTCTTTTCTTCTCTTCTCTTTCTTTCCTTTTTATTCGTTCTTTCTTTTTTCTTCTTTCCTTCCTTTCTTCTCTTCTCCTTTCTATTTTGAGACCACTCATGGCCTTTTTAAACCACTAAATTGCCCATGCTGGCCTTGAATTTGAGATACTCCTCCCTCAGCCTCCCAAGGTGCTTGGATTAAAGCCATGTGACACCACACCCAGATCTTTGCTGTTGTTGCTTATTGTTTCTTACACAGATACTAGGCACTGGATTCAGAACCTACCCTAAGTCCAGGATGCCTATATCTCAGGACCCTCAATTATAAATGCCAAGACTTTTTCCAAGCAAAGTAACATTCATAGTTACTGGATTGGGACAGGGCCTGGGTTTGGGATGGCACAACTTAATATATTACACCTACAAAAATATCATGACCCATGAGGTCATTAACTAGCTTTGTGTATCATGTTTCAATCATAATAAGAAAGACATTTATCATTCTTGCCTAACAGAATCACAAATCTATCTGCTGCCAGTGTTGTGTTCTCCAAGGATAGTTCAGACACAGATGGTAAAGTAGAAAGAGGCCCCTGGAGACAGAGGGCGTGATATGAACCTGAGTGGCTTCATTACTTTGACTATGATGAGTGGCTAAGCACCCTTAAACTTTAGTTTCTTCTTCTACAAAATAAGTAAACTATACAACATCTATCTTCAGTTTTAATGATTTCAGGTAAGGATACTTTGTAAATTATACAATATTAGTATTTATTATTGTTAGTTCAACATTTAAATTAATAATTATATCTCTTTTTTCTATTTGAAATAGGTTTATCTTCTCTTCTTTAAGCATCAACATTAGTGTCACAATAGTTTTGAAGAAATCCGGTGCATGTTAAACCTGTGACATGATCTCATAATATAAAAAGGCTTCTGTAGTTTATATTTACATTGAAATGATTATATGCAGGTGTGTATCTGGAAGCAGAGGTGATACTAACAACAGTTAATTTATGAAATCAAATGTTCCATCAGCAGAGATATATCTAAATATTTCACTATGTTCATAACTCACAATATGGCTTATTCCAATAGTAGATTAAACAAGGGAAAAAAAGAGAGAAAAGTTAAATGTCTTTGGCAAATATCATGTAAACTTATCCTTCTGAAAGCATTTTCATAATCATTTAGAAGGAAATGAATAATATAATTCAAAAATATAAATAGATGATCATATTGGACTGCAATGAGAGCAGATGTTTTAAGTTATGTAAAAATCCTACCCCATCTGGTAAACAGTAAAAATGTCTCAACAACAACCCACAGATAAAATCTTGCCAGTTAAATGAGTACAGTGTAGATTGGCTAGCAGTCAATTTTACTGGATCATTATATGCTATTAGAGGCTATTAATATACACCTAATAAATCTACCTCTTACAATGATTATAATTACAAAATTAATTTTGCAAAATTTTAGACATTTCAGCATGCCAATTTCATGATACATTTTATCAGCAGTTACACTTCTTCAACAGCTTATTTTCTCCCAAAAGACGCTGAACAGAAGAATCCATACATAGTGGTTATATGTCTAAGCTAACTGAAGCATTCACTGCCCTTCCACCACAAGCAAAATTTGTACCAATAAGAAGGAATAAAATTAGAGGTGGACTAGACTTTCACTGTTGCAGTTTCCTTTCCATTTGTGATGAGTAGGTGGAGCTATCATAAACATTTGGGTTATGGCACTTTGCCTTATAGCTGGCTTTCATTGTATGAACTATTTTCAGACTTTTTGGCTACTAATAATTGACAACCAATATAAGCTTGATACATTATTTCAAGTTGAATTATTAATGGAAAACTTTGTTAAAACTAACAAAATTGAGTTGCTTTAAGCATAAAGGATGTTCCTCACATCTCTTCCCAATTTGGATCTAACTATTGTTATTCATTTCACATTTATTGCTCCCTCCTTTAACTCCTGCATGGAAATTTATATTATTTCACTTATTTATTGTAACTGGAAGGCCAGCAAATGTCCCCCACACTATAGAAACATCTGAAAAAATTAATTTGATTACTCTGAGGTAAGAGCAGACTTTTCCTGAGAACAATAACAGAATGTATTACATTTATAATGGATAAGCATGTATGAAGCATAAAATAATGGGAAAAGATTTTAATTACAAGGACAGGTTATTGTGCTGCTGTATTTTTAAAAATGTGTCCTGTGAATTCAATTAAAGGGGTACCATATTCACATAAAACATATCTTCCCATTCCCTGATGTTCTGTTCATACTAGAAGATTGTTTAGCAAAATCTTATTCATAAATTCATGGAAATGAGACAGTTAAAACTACCTGATGAAGACAATGAACATGAAAAACTCTAATTAAGCATTCTTTCATTTGTAATAGTTTCCTAGTTTTATTCAGTAAGTCCCCAAAAGCTCTGCAAATGTCTCATGTGAAGAAACAAAGACCATTCGTATCCAACTTCAGTAAGTATACCTTGGACTTTTGAAAAGATAGTATAATTCAACAGATACCCATATGACCTCATAAAATGTCAGCCATACAGAATCACATTCCTGCTCTCGATATCCTTGATTCTGTAAAGAAAACGGAGCTCAAAGTCCTTGTCCTAAATGACTGCCACCTGTCTACCCATCCAACTCTATCCCCTGACTCTTTCCTCTCACCACAAAATGACTTCTGATTTTGCATATGCCAAGCTTCATTCTTCTTCAAGGTCTGGTTAATCCTAATATCCAGAGTGGTATGCTACATTTGCCCTACCACCAACCTCCACAAACAAACCTGCTCATACACCCTGGACCGTGCAATATCCTCCTTCAAAGAGACACTCTTAGCCCCAAACCCTACTCTCTTGCTTCATACTCCCTATTACAGTTTGTAATTATTTAACTATTCTGTCTACATTTACTGTTTTTCTCCACCAGAATATAAACCCTATGAGAATTTGCCTCCAACCATTAAATTACCCTGCAGCCATTAGATAGTGCTCACTAAATGCTCTTTGGATGTTCTGGTTTCTGAATAAGACACAGGTAATGAAAATGATTCATTGTTCTCAAGGAACTTAGTCTGAAGAAAAATAAGGATTAAAAACCAAAATGCGGGTTCGGAATTGTAATACCCGCTATCATGTCCCTAGTGCTTAGAATTGCTTTTGCTATTCTAGGTCTTTTGTGGCTCCAGATGAAAGTTTGAATTTTTTTCTCTAGATCTGTGAAATATATTGTTGGTATTTCAATCAGAATTGCTTTGAATCTGTATAGTAGTTTGGGGAGTATAGCCGTTTTGACAATATTGGTTCTTCCTATCCAGGAGAAAGGTATGTCTTTTCATTTTTTGATATCATCTTCTATCTCCTTTTTCAGAATGCTACAGTTTTCAGAGTAGAGGTCTTTCACCTCCTTTGTTAGATTGATTCCTAGTAAAGCCACCATGATAAAAACTGCATGGTATTGGCAAAGTAACAGACCTGAGGATCAATGGAGTAGACTAGATGATCCAGAAACTACTCCAGATACACTGAGCCACCTCATCTTTGACAAAGGAGCCAAAAATCCTCAATGGAGGAAAGATAGCCTCTTTAATAAATGGTGCTGGGAAAACTGGGCTTTAACTTGCCAAAGACCAAAACTAGACCTAGCTCTTTCACCGTGTACCAAGCTAAAATCAAAGTGGATAAGAGACCTAAATATTAAAATATACATTCTAAACCTGCTGCAAAACAGGTTAGGTAAAACTCTTGAAGACACTGGCTTAGGGAAAGACTTCTTGAACAAAACCTCTATAGCACAGGAATTGGCAGAAGAAATCAGCAAATGGGACCTCATTCTTTTAATCTGCACAGCAAAGGAAACCACCAACAGAGCAAAAAGGCAACCAACAATGTGGGATAAAATCTTTACCAGCTGTTCCTCAGACAAAGAGTTACTATCTAGAATATATAAAGAGCTCAAAAAAATCAGCCCACCCAAATTTAAAGACCCAATTCAAAAATGGGCATCTGAAATAAACAGATATTTTTCAGAGGAAGAAGTAAGAGCATCTAAGAAGCATATGAAGAAATGCTCAACATCATTAGTCATTCAAGAGATGCAGATGAAAACATAACTGAGATTTCATCTCACTCCACAAAGAATGGCTGCCATTTCAGAATTAGCCAGCAACAAATGTTGATGAGGCTGCAGAGAAGAAGGAACCCTTCTCCACTGTTGGTGTGACTGTAGACTCATACAACCTCTGTGGAGATCAGTTTGGAGATTCCTCAAAAAACTAGGATTGGAGGTCCCACTTGACCCAGCCATCGCTCTGCTAGGTATATACACACAAGAATTAAAAGACTCATATCACAGTGACATATGTGCACCCATGTTTATAGCAGCTCAGTTTGTGATTGCTAAATTTTGGAAACAACCCAAATGTTCATCAACTGGGGACTGGATACAAAAGCTGTGGTTCTACAGAATGGAATATTACTCTGCCATAAAAAAATGATAAGTTTGAATCATTTCTACTTAAATGGACATACCTTGAGGATATCCTCCTAAGTGAAATAAATAGGTCACAGATAGGTAAATATTGCATTTTTCTCTGGTATGAGAAAATAAAGATGTAAATGAGTTCTAGAATTCTATGTTATATATTGTGAAATAGAAAATACTCAAAGTAAAAAAGGGTGAAGGGGGAAAAACAATGAGATTATAACAAAAAAGAAAGGAAACAAATTTTATGTATGCGGGGTGATAGAGTGGGTAAGGCTATGGAAAAAAATGAGAATTAAGTTGTCTTATACTGATATAAATTTCCGTTGTGGAGTGCAGTCATGGTGTGTATATGTAATGTACCAATAAAGATTTCAATTTAAAAAAAAAATGCAGACAAAAAAAAACAGTGAAGAGAAGCCCGGCTACACGAACAGAAAATAGCTAGTAGTGATTTGAATAGGATCATAAAAAGAAGAAACTTGAACTGTATCATTAAATGTGCTAAGAATGTCAGGAGCAAAGGCACAGGGAGCAAGTTCAAGGGGGTCTGCAGAATAATGGGGAGGCGCGCATAAGGGCTCTAAGCAGTGGTTGCGAGTGAGGATGAGGCCAGGAGATGGGCCACACAAGGAAAGCACAGAGCCCTGGTGCTTCGTAGATTCAGACCGAATTGGGAGGCAATGGCAAAGTCAGCATAGAGAGCGACACGTGCTTCATCGAGAACCTCAAGGGTTCGAAGACCCCGTGCACAGGGAAGCCAGTAACAGGCCTCAGTGGCAGGGCGTGGTCCTGGGCCTTGACAAGATCTTTTTCTCCTCTCTTAATCTCTGCTTGCTTCAGCACCTCAGGCTCTTGATTGAGTAAGCCCTCCAGAGAAAATGCTTCTATCAGCTGTGCCTCAAAAATGAAGTCTAACATCCCCCCTTTTTAAATGCATTTCATTACAACCAGTCACCTGTCTCCCCACCCCCAGCCCTCAATTCTCAAAGGCCTCGGTGAGTGATAAAGAGAAGGACTTGCGTATTTGAGGTTTACGTTTTTAAGTAATGTTTTTAAACCCATGTCTAGTTTTATCAAGAGAGGAATCGGGCAATTTTTCACAGCGTACAGATAATGGCTTGTGCCTGTGGCAGTGAAAGTATCTCCAGCACCCCCCTCTCTGCCAAGGTCTAGTGCAGACGGCAGCAGCGCTAAGCTCCAGCTAGACAAAGGGCGATATTGTCAGCAGACTGCTCCATGAAGATAAGAATGAAGGTGAAAATAAGTCTTAATGTCCCTGGCACATACGTTTTACTCTATGATAGCAGGAGGCCTATCCATTAGCACTGGAGAGGGGAAGTTTCAAGTCGACGTTGACATAATGCAGAGAGATTTTTAAGTCCCTGAAAATAACAACAAACTTCCCCTTCGATCCTCCTAGATTCCTTTCTGAGAGCTACTAGTCATTTAACTCTTTAATGCTAAATACAGTGGAAGTTTGAATTACTGTGCCTATTCTTAGTCTCCCTAATAATGCGATGTCTGTGATACTATTTCTAAGCAGTATGGATGGAGTTGAGCACTCCTAGGAAGACTCTCATAACTTGACCAAGATTTGGTCAAGCTTTAAAATGCTCCCTTCTCCCCCCGCCCCCACACACAGTATCCTAACTCTGCATTATTTATACTGTTTTTGTAAACACCCCTTCTAAGCACTTCAGCATGAAAATATACTGACTCACCTAGAATCTTGAAGGAAGGGGGAGCAGTCTCTGAGAGGAAATTCTTAGGACCTCAGGCTGGTTCAAGGTCTTGGCTTCTCTTTTAACAGCTAGAATTTCTGAATTTCAGGTTAACGGAACAGGTGCTGCAAGTAAAAAGACTTCATTTTTGTGAGGTCTGCCAAGATAAACAATAAGCTTGAATCTCCTCTGTGAGGCCAAATTTATGACACTGAATAATGCAGTGAATGGTATTGAGAGGGGAAAAATTTGAAATCAGAACAATATAGGTTTTGTCAACATTCTTTCAGTATACCAGGTATGTTTAGAGATGTAGAAGAAATGCTCATGTTCTGACCATGCCTCCCTCTACTTAAAATTGTTCATTAGGTAAGTATTGCATTTAGAATAAATTCACACATCTTCCCAGGGTGAACTCCTTGCCTCTATAGACCTTATGTCCATCCTATGAAATCTGTATACTCAAAGTCATTTCTAGTACTTAAAACTGAGCTATATCTTTCTGACCTTCAGGTTTGTAATTTTTTTACTTGGAAGGTTCTTGCTTTTCCTACTGCAGTATTGTCATGTCTAACTCCTTTTATTTCAGTCTCAACAAATGGGTCACTTCTTCACTGGGAAATTTTCTTATTACCAGAATTAGATCAGATGCTATCTCAGTAATTTAATTACCTGTTTGTTTTACAATCTCAGCCTCATCTTGTATTTCTCTGTGGACTATAAACACAGCTTTCTGATCAATTTCTTTCTACATACTTTTATAATAATGTATATGGATGTGTTTTCTATCTCTGCATCGAATTCTTCATAAAGACAGAAACCCAGAAGCCAGGGATTTAGCTCAGTGGTTCCAGTGTCTGCTTTGCAAGAGCCAAGGTTTAATCCCTGGTAATCACATACAACAATGCCAGGCATGGAGACTCATGCCCACCAGAAATCAGTACCACATACTACAGTGTTGCTAGGTATATGGCTCACACCCGTAATCCCAGCACTTACACTTGGGAGGCAGAGGCAGGAGGATTGCTGTGAGTTTGAGGCTTTCTTGGGCTACATAGTGAGTTCAAGTTCAGCCTGAACTACAAGCAAGACCTTGTCTAAAAAAAAAAAAAAAAAAAAACAGTGGTTCTTTCTGACTTGTGCAGCACTGTATCCCTAGAAAATTCTAGCACAATGCCTGAAACATGTCTGTTGCTCTTAATATTAAAAAGTACATCCTAAGTGACTGGAGATCTACCATTTCCTCCTAAAACTCAATATTTGAGGAAATGTTCTTAATTAAAATTATTTTAAAGCATTTTCTGATCCATGTTTTTCAGGCTATTCTTGGAGGAATGCATAATTAGCAACTAAGGTATAAGGGTCAGGCAACTGGCTACTTAGACAGTTGAGCCATTTAAGTACAATCCATTTGCAAGACATTTGACTGAGTATAAAACTGCATACTTAAGGGGAAGAGTCCCTCTTGGAAATCTGGCTCAGTAACACTGAGGCGTAATGGCTTGTAATCAGAGGCTCAGTGCTTTTGTCTAAGCTATGGGACAAGGGCATTTACTAGCACTAAAACTGCCCTCTCAAGTATGTACTTTAGACACTGATAAACTCTGACTGAGAATAAGAGCCATATATTTTTCTCCCTGACTACCTTGGTTCACGAATAGACCTACAAACCATTATTTCAGCTTCAGAAACACATTGTTATTTATACAACAAGGAGATTTCTAAATAGTACCTCCATCAAATGTTCAGAGCCAAATGCATACTCTCCATGGTCAAAAAAAGAGAAAAGATATCCTTATGATTAACAGATCCCCTCCCCTTAGATATTCATGTCTCGGTTTACATAAATTGGTAAAAATGGTTAGGATTCATTTCCACTTTGTGTCAGTTGCTTTGCTTATTGAAATTGTCAGAAGCATTTATGGTATGGAGATGAAATGCACAAAGTCCCTGAAAATTTAACTGAAAAGGCAATGGCTGTGTCTGTTGGTTCTCATCAGAAACCTGGATATCTCTCACCAGCTCTTCATGCCTGGCCTTGAGAAGTACAGGAAAGGTCAGCCGGAATTCAGGGTTCATCAAGTTACTCCTAATCATAAAGACGGCACTCGTTAGGTTTTGAACAACTAACAAGTGCTTTGGCACTTCTCATGTTGCTTGGAAGCAGGTCATGTTTGTTGACAGTGTAATAACCACACAATGGTACTTCAGTTGTCTAACTGAAACTTTGCTGCATCGATGGGTTTTTGAGTATACTCAGTACTGTGAAAAGTTTGATGTTTCTAAAAGATGAAGTAAAGTGTTAGTGTAATTACACTGAGGAAGGTTATCTATATAGAGTTTTCAACAATATTAGTAGTATCAACACTGACTCAACACCAAAGACTGCAACTCAAGTTAGGAGAAAATATGCAGGCATTAGAAGTGAAAGGATAATATGTGGTATGTGCTCATAAATATGTGAAACTATATCTCTCCCCTTCTTTAAACTTTGCAGTGGAATCCCACTGCATATAGAATCAATGCTCCTTTCCAAGACATAGATGATCCCATGTGATAATCCAATGTCACTTCTAAATCATCTTGTCTTTCATTCTTTTCTTACCATTCTGAGTTTGTTCTGCCACAGGTTCCATGCACCAGCTGTTCTCTCTGACTGGAAGTTTATTGCCCAGAGAGTATAATTAGCTCACAGGATATCCTCTTTTCTTAGCGTCTCAGCCTTGCTTTATTTTCTTCATACTACTTTATTATAATCTGCAATTATCTCATTATGTTTGTCTCAGTTACTTTTTGCACTGAGATGAAATGCATTGGTACCTTGGTTCACAAACTTAACTCATCCCAGGATTCTGAGGAAGATGGCCACTCGTATGTTCATGCTGGCAATGAGGCCATGGTTGTGTTCATCAGCTGATGCAGAATTCAGGAACAAAAGAAAATTTTGCTGAATACTTCTGCTCCTGAACTGAATTCTTTCCAACAGAAGTGTTCATGAACCAAGGTATTACTCTACCTGATACCCATAAGGTAAAGGAAGAAAGTTTATTTGAGCTAATATTTGTAGAGATTAAAGTGTATAGTCAGCTGGGTCCAAGGCAAAGTGGGATGCGACAGGGGCATCACAGAGGAGAAATAGTTCATCACAGAGCAGGCAGGAAGCAGCAAGCAGCATCAAAGCAAGCCTCCCTTTTCTTTTTATCTCATCCAGGCTACAAGCCATTTGGGTGGAGCCACCCACACCTTGGATGGGTCTTCTCATTGTCCACACCTGAACTATGCTAAACTAATCAGTATTGCACATCCTCAACCACATTCACACACTCTAGATCCAGGGACTTCCAAAAAGTCCTACCTATGTGTACAGAAGGCTTTAGACGGACATCTAAATACAAGCCCTAACATTCCACCCCTGACCCCCAAAAGTCTCAAAAGCATCGCTTTATGCAAATGGAATTTCAACTATCTCTAGGAACTGTGAAAAATCTGAAGTTTCAGCATTACTGAAAAGATCAATTTTAAAGTCTTCTCTGAGATTAAGGCTTCTGAATAGCTCTGAGAACCTGTGAAAATGAAAAGAAAGTTAAATACTTACAGAATAAAATGGAATAAGATAAACAGGCCCACTGCAAATAAGAAGGAAGAAGGGAATGGAACCAAAACAAGACCAAAACCCAACTGGGCAAACAGTAAGTCCTGTAGCTCAATGTCCAGTACTCAAGGCAATCTGTAGGAAGATGTGAACTCCAAGGAACTTGGATGGCTCCTCACCTAAGGCACTGCCAGTGGTTCAGGCTCTCACAAGTTCTCACATGGGACAGCTTTGCTCACTCCTTGCAGCTTTCCTCAGATAACCCATATTCCTGGCCTCTCCAACCTCCTGGGGTCTCCACTGTACCTTTGGATCCACACTCACAGGTTCACAGACTGCCGCTCAGAGGGGCATGCTCCCTGGCGTGCTAGATTTTCTTTTGAAATCTGAGTGGAAACTTTCCTAACCCCGCAACTCTTGCAATCTGCATGCTGCTAAAACCCGCCCCCCATGGGTGATTCTTAGGTCTGCCAGCAGCTGAAGCAATAGCCAGGCTTCCTTCTTCCCTGGCTACAGGATTGCTGAGTGCTATGAACCCAATCATAAGGAATAAATCCCTAGGGTGTCACCATTGTGGTACATAGTTTACTGGGGATCTTCTCTCAAAGCAAAGTGTTTCACTTTTGCAATTTGGGAGCTACCAAGGGCAAAGCCTTGCTGGTTCTTGAGATGCCTTCAGGCCATCTTTTTATTCTCTCATTTCCTTTCAGCAACCAAGTTCTCCTCTGCTCCATCTTTTCAGACCATAACTTTATCTGAGTCTTTCTGGGCAAAGTCAAAACTTTACAAATCATTCTGCAGGGCTGTTTGTTCTTGATTCTCAAATAGCACACCCATAAACATGGGTGTGTAAATATTGTATCCTTCCTCTAGTATGAAAAATCAAAGTTATAAATGAATGCCAAAATGTATGATAGGTAATGTGAAATAGAAAGAAAATATGCAAAAGGAAAAGGGAAAGGGTGGATAGTTGAAAGTTAAAAAAAAAGGAAAAAAGCTTATGGTAAAAAAAAGGAAACAAAGCTTATGTATATATGGGGCAAGGGTCATAAGGAAGGTAGGGGAAAGGAGAAAAATGAGAATCAAGATGGGTCATGTACTGATACAAATTCTCAATGTTAAATACAATCATATTGTACATATGAAATGTACCAAAAGTCAATTAAAAATACTGTTTAAAAAAGATTAATTAGTCTACTGCCTTTAACTTTAGTCTCAGGCAAAATCTCTTGATATGAGCAAAATGCACACAAATTTTCTGCCAAAACATAACATATATAGTCTGGAGTTTAACTAGCAAAGCAGTCCTTCCCAACAGAAACGTCTTAAGCATAGTCTTTACCAGCAACATTTCTATCAGCATTCTTCTGAGCTCTGACTAAAATCTCCCATCAAATTGAGTTTACAGCATTCTCTGGCAGTTTCTTCAGTCAATATTTCTAAACTTTTCCAAACTCTTCCTACAACAGAGTCCCAAAGCTTTGTGAAACATATGGTCACTCTTGGTACCAAAATTTGTCTTAGTTATTTTCCTTGATGCTGGAACAAAATACCTGCAACCCACAAGTTAAGGAAAAGTTAATGGGCTGGGGATTTAGCTCAGTGGTTCTGGCACCTATCTTGCAAATACAATGGCCCAGTTCAATCCCTGGTAATCACATGCAACAATACTGGAGTACTGTTGAGACTCACGCCCACCAGAAGTCACTACCACATACCACATTGTTCCTGGGCGTGGTGGCTCACACTTGTAATCCCAGTACTCAGGAGGCAGAAGCAGGAGGAGTGCTGTGAGTTCAAGGGTGAGTCCAGGACCTGAACTACAAAAGAGAAACCAACCCCCACAAATAAAGTTTATTCTGGTTGATAGTTTGTAGAGGCTTAGTGCATGGCTGGCTAACTCGAAGGTAAGACAAGCACACCAAAGAGAAACAGTCCATCACAGAACCTGCAGGAGGCATCAGTGAAGAGCAGCAAGGCAAGTCTCCCTTTTCCTTTAATCCTATTCAGGCTACAAGCCTTTAGTGGTGTCATCCACAGCCTGAGTGACTTTTCCTACTATCCACTCCCAGAACTATGCCAAACCAATCAATAGACTAATTTAGTGATGTGTACCCTTCATCCCCATATCATATACCTTTAATCCACATTCTCACACCACAGATGTAATTACCTCTGAAACACTGTGAGCATATAGGTCTTGGGGGAGGACATCTAGATATAAGAAATACCAAGTTCTTTACTTGTTTGCTCTAGAATTTAAGTTTTGGAGATGAGGGAGTTTGTATATTTTATTGAAATCTATATACTATCATTTCATAATGTCTACAAGGAATTTCTTTGAAGAACCTCTGTCTATACCAAATCCACAAATGCTCATCTCATATAAATTGGTACAGTATCTTCTAATAACCCACGCATATACGTCCTCCTGTATGTTTTAAAATACCCTCAAGTACTTATGCATCTAATGCAATGTAACTGCTATATAAATAGTTTTTACTCTACATTATTTAGGGAAATGACAAGAAAAATCTGTGAAGGTTCAATATTGATGCAGTTTTTAAACACAGTATTTTTAATCTGCACTTGGCTGAATCTAGAAAGAAAATTTGTGGATAAAGAAGGTCAACCTCTGCCACATGATAGATTAATATATGTGTTGAAAGGATAAATTAATGAATGAAAGATTAACAACAGAAGCAAATACCCTAAAACTAGTAGTAGTAAAAAATAACATTAGGCAATGTTGTGAGGAAATAGTACAATAAAACAGAACAAATTTAAAGATTAGAGCAGCATAGAGGAGAAAAGAACCCCAGAAAGGAGGAGTGTAGAGAAAGGGTAAATTAGAGAGCAGGAGTGTGGAAGAAGGCAGTATGCAGGAATAAGTGATGCATACAGGATATTGGGGTTTGCAAGTGAACCAGAAGTTATAGGACAGGGGTCGGGATTTAGCTCAGTGGTTCCGGCGCCTGTCTTGCAGGCTCAAGGGTCCAGGTTCGATCCCTGATAACCACATAACAATACTGGGCATGGAGACTTACACCCAGCAGCAACCAGTACCACATACCAAGTGCCAGGCGTGGTGGTTCATGCCTGTAATCCCAGCACTCGGGAGGCAGAGGCAGGAGGATTGCTGTGATGTGAGTTTGAGGCTGAGCTCAGGGCCAGCCTGAACCACAAAGTGAGACCCTGTCTTAAAAAAAAAAAAAAAAAAAAAAAAAAAAACCTTTAAATAAATAAACATAGATGATGAAATTATAAGTGACTGAGAAAATGATCCCCATTATTCTCAGAAGATGCTTCTTGTGGGTGTAGAGGTGACATCATAAGGATGTCAATGACAGGGGCTGTGTGGGTAGCTTTGGAAGCACCAACAACCTCTATTTGGCAATAGAGCTAGTGTCTGCAAGCATTCTTTAAATGCATATGTACAAGCTATTCTGTTAGGTGCTTGATATCATTCAGAAGAAATGTAATTTTTTTAATTACAATCAAATATGGAAGGAAATATGGAAGCCAATCAAATATGGAAGTCAGAAGGTGTTTTGGCTTGTATTTCTGTTTCCCCAGAACCTTATGCAGTTGCAGGTAGAGCAACATAGAGGGAGCTGGATCTAGTGTTTGAGATTCTGGGAACAAAGATGTGATGCTGAGACAGATTATTATTATTACAGTCAGATGCTAGGATGAAGGATGGAAGTGCTACGCACCTCCAGGAGATGTAGCTTGAGAAAATATAAGAAAGAGGGCTACTGTTGTCATTGCTTGTCACTTGCTGCTTCACTCTTTCAGTGCTTGCTGCACTGTGCTTTGCTGCCCTCTGCCTGCCATGAACTATTTCTCAACTGCAATGCCCCTCTGCCATGGATGCAGCCAACTATGAATTGAAACCTCTACAAACTGTGAGCTACAATAAACCTTTCTTTTTGTAACCTTAGATTGGAGTATTTTGTCTCAGCAATGAGAAAGCCATTAAGACAGAAGGGGCAGATACTGAATTCCATTTCCTAGGTACAAACATAAGCCTAATCACTGACAAAAATTATGTTTTCTATAGGATATTTCTTAACCCCTTTAAGACTCAGTACTCTTCTTGGTAAAAATAGAGATAATACACTTGCATCTCCAAAGCTTTTCATAAAGATCTAATAAAATAATAAAAAAATCTTTTAGTAGAAATTCTGAAAGATTGTAAGCACTCATTCTTAACATGTGTTCATACAGCTCTCTGAGATTTTGTATCCCAAATTGCTTTTATTTGCATCAAATCTTTCCTATGTTATCTATCCATAAGCCAAAGGAAGAACTATGTTACTACTAAAGCTGCACTGATGACTCAAGGTATTTAATAAGACTCTTTCCCAGGGATCTGCATCACAGTACTTTCTGTATGACCCAACAAATATCAGATACTTCAGTTACTTAATCACTTACCAGTCCAAGTATTTAAACACAGGATGACCAGAAATTGCATTTTTTGTTAATTTGTATGAGATGATATAACTGGAAATATAAACATGATAATCTCATCAAATTTATTCAATAATTTTTCTATATATGCCATATTTTATAATAGTCAATATACAATTCAATGTTACAATCTGGACAGTAGTATCTAGTTTTGAATTCTTTTTGAATTACCATCTTTCCTTGAACAACACACTGTACACTATTGTGTTGGCATTTCTTTATTTTTCTGTGAGTAGTATAATTTCCATAAAATGTCTACCCAGTAAATCTAACAATGAAGCTGTCCTGATTGACATTTCACTATCCAGTAGTTTTTCAATTATTTAGTCTATTAGATCTAATCTAAATTGTAAAGCACTTTTGGACCCCCCTGTCTGTTTTTTATTTTTTCAGTACTGGGGATCAAACTTAGGATCTTGTACTTGCCAGGCAGTAGCAGCATCATGGAACTACATCCCTGGCACTTGAACCCCCTCGATATGAATAAATAACAAAAAGAGTTCCATGTTGTTTGACCTAGAGGGTGCATCAGTATTGTGTAATAATTTTTCCTCACTTTTTGATTACAGGATAACTTGTTAGATGTTTGTCAACTCTGTCAATATCATGTATAGAATTACAAATATTGACTACTGTAGGAATTTTTAAGTTTTGTTTCTTCTTTCAATCCAATAATGTATGTGTTATGAATAACCAGCAAAGAGGAGAACCCTTTCTATAATTAGCTTCCTAGATAATTATTGTCCAGCCATCTGAATCAAGTCTATGGCCTTCTACCAGTGAACACTTGATATAGCCAAAGGGATGATATGGAAACTTCCATCCATCACAGAATTTAGGAGAAAGTGAGTTGCTCTGACAGCAATTTTTCAGGTGCTAGAAAGTAAAAAATCGGACTCTAATGACAGTGTTAGCATTGCAAAGAAAATAATGACTAAAGAATATTTAAGGTGCTACACTAGATACCAGAAACACAAAGATGAATGAGATATCATGCTCTACTGAGGAGAAACATGGAAACAATTACAATTTCACATGGTAAGGACTCTGCCTTGGATCTCCAAGGTCCTTTGGTGGCTCTATTAGAATAGTGATTTCTTCCATATGAGTTATGACTTCTATTGGAGTAATAACTGGGCCCGCAGAAGTGGCTTCAGGTTCAGAAATTTGGGAGACTTCCACTGAGGTAAAGCCCCCTTCTGATAAATCTTCCCCAAAGAACAAAGACAAGACTAAATTCCAGTCCTGGTACAGATAGGAGCCAGATGCAAACCTACAACTCTTGTTTTTATTTAATATACAGGTCTGTACATGATTCATGGAAAATATTCAGGCCAAGCGATTTACCTTCTGTTGATTCTTCTCTTTTATAAGTTATTTTGTTTTTGTTGATTTTTCCCAGTTTCTAGTCTAATATTTGTCCACTCTATCCAATACCAAATAGAAACCTCTTGTATTTTTGTGAAGAAACAAATAGTATAGATCTCAAAGAACTTCAGGGGTTATCTGGTCCAATTCATCATAATCTCTAGTCTTTCAGGATGGTGTGTTTGGTGTAGAAAAGGTCTTGTTAAAACCTGAAATAAGCACTCTGTTGATACCCAGCTGAGCCATTCCCAGCAGTTTTGGCATCATTTCAGACCCGTCTCTCCCTCATCACAGTGACACTATATGTGCTTGTCTCTTATAGTGTTATAATTTATTTAGAAAAGAATATAGTTTATAGCAAAATTAAGATGACTACCGAGGACAGGAGGGGAAAAAATCTTCATCACATGTTCAGCCTCTGTTCCCTGCTCATCTTGGGCACAGTTACACTGACTTTCATGAGCTTGACCCTGTCAAAGTTGGGGAAAAAGATGAATTTTGCCCCACCACAACTCTTTTATATTTAGTTTATATCTTTCTTACAAAATAAAAATAATTATTTATGAATCTTCAATCGTAGTAGTTTCTTATTGCTGTGGTGACAATTATCACAAGCAGCGGTTTTGTAGCAATGTGAATGTATTATATTTATACCTCTGTTGGTTAGAAATCCAACACAGGTTACACTGAGCTAAAATCAAGGTGCTGTCAGAGCTGCATTCTCTTCTGAAACATCTAAGGGTCAATGTAGTTCTTGGTTCTTCCCAGCTTCTAGCAGCTGCTGCATTCCTTGTTTTGTGATTCTTTCTTCCATCAGAGCACAGCACTTAAATCTCTGACTTCACAGTCACACTAGATTTTGATCTTTATGATTCCTTCTTACAAGGACAGTTGGGACTCCACTGAGCTCACCCCCTTAATCCAAGATAATTTTTCTATCTCAAGATCCTTAATTTGGTCACATCTGTAGATCTCTTTGCTACATAAACTAATGTATTCACAGGCTCTGGGGATTAGGCTGAGAAAATATTATTCACCTATTTCATTGATTTTAGGAGATGTGTACAAGTTTTTTGGGTTTTTGTTTTGTTTTATTTTGTTTTTCCTGATTTTGAACTAAATTCTACTGCAGGAAAAACAGAGCTTTATCTGAAGGAAAAAGTATCAGCCATGCCTGGCCCATGCTGGGTTCCAGATTATAAAGACTTCAAAAGATTTCACCTAAGACACTTATTTCCTTTAAAGAATAAAGTAAATATGATTATAACCTACTGGATTGTGTCTCTTCATCACTAACTACAATGTAAATTTCTTCTGTGTTCAAATGAGCCAGGAACACTGTCTTGTACTTAGTATGTATAATTTTAAATAATATTAATTCAAATAATAAGTTTGCCTATTACAAGTTTAATTCACAAGTTATAATGTTTGAATGGCAGCATCAAAATTCATTGTTTAAAGTAGAAACAAAAATACTCATTTTCAACTATTACTGAAAAAGTGAATGTTCCACCTTGGTGCTCCAAACTTTTTAGAAAATAAAACAAATAATGAGTCTCCATCCACCCTTTAATGTGTGTTTATGACCATATTTTCTTATATTTACTTGGGTGTGTATATTTGCGTTAGCTTTTTATGTCATTATGTTAAAACATCAAGGAAAATCAACTTGGAAAGATTTATTTTTACTCACAGTTTTAAAGGTTTGGCTCCTTTACTGCTTGTCCTTGTCACTGAGTCTGAGCTACCGCAGTACAGTACAACAAAAGCACTTAGCAGAAAATGCTGTTTATCTTGTGGCTGTAGAGAAGGAGACAAAGAATGGTCTGGTCCCTCCATCCCTCTGTCATGGGAAGGGAAGGGTCTTCATGAAGGAAAAAAAAATAGAACAGGGGCCTCAATAGTGTTTAAATCATTACTAGAGAAATTCTCCTGGAGTGTAGGTCCAAATGGGGGTAAAGAGAAGGAAAAAACCCTATAAAGTGATAATGCACAACAGAGCAGGCCTTTGTTGCCAACCCCCCATCTTTTTGCTCTAGGACTTTCTGTTCAAATAATATAACTGTTTCCAGGCATAGTGTTCCTGAAAAATGTATCAAAACGTTCCATTCAAGTAGTGACTGTTTGGGCTGCAAGATGTTTATACCTAACTTTCCAAAAATGTTCTGTTAACTCCACCCATCTGCCTCAATGAGTATGCCCTCCCAGTGAGTGGGCTCTGCCCAGCTACCCCAAAGATCTCTCTACCTTAGGGTATTCCCTGCTCAGACTTTGGAGTACAAACAACTCTGAGTTCACCAAAAGGATAAAGAATCCCGCCTGCTCTCCAAGTGTCACTGAACTTCTTTGCCCCCAGAGACCTTCAGGAAGCTGTAACACTTACCTGTAATGCTCAGCTGTTCCACTTTCCCACAAAAGAAAGATACCACAGAGCCTCAGGAGTTGCACCAAGAGATCAGAGAAGAAGAAGGCAGAGCACAGAGAAACCCAAGTGCACAAGCCAAGACAGTGTAGGGGAACACAGAAAGGAAAGAGCTGTCTGTTTCTGTCTCTCTCTCTATATATATATATATATATGTGTGTGTGTGTGTGTGTGTGTGTGTGTGTGTGTGTGTAAATATGTATTTATACACATTATAAATACATTACTCTATGGTCAATATATTCATCAAATAATTATAATACAAGAGACACACTCACCCCATTACTAACCTAACCATGAGTAAGGCAGCACCACGCCAATCCACCACCCACCCCAAAGATAAGACCCAGAAAAGTGGGTTAGGGACAAGTCAACCAACAGATAGAAGCTGTATGTAGATCACTAGAAGAAATGACACAAGTAGAGGTATTTGAAGCCAAATGAGACACCAGGTAGAGAGGAAAGCCCTTGGTCCACAGGGAAAGAATGGAGAACAAAGGTCCATAGGTTCTATCTCTTTCCAGAGCTCCCTACCCTGATCTGTCAGGACAGCTATCTATAGTCTCCTGGATCCTCCTTTCCAGCAAAGTCTGTTTTCCCTAAACAATGTATCTTGAGTGCTTTACTGACATGAGACATATGAATCCCACAAACTGCCTGCCCACAGTGAGCTTATTCCAAGCACACTTCCAAGGACAGACTCCCAGGGACCCAACTTCCTTTTACTAAGCCCCATCTTCCCAAAAATTCCACCATCTCCCAATACCTTGTAGGCTTTTAAGGGAAATTTAAAATCCAAACCACAAAAATAATAACAGGAAAAAATAAACTACTGTAAGATTAATTGCTCTGTTTTGCTGGCATACTATTCTGCAAAACTAGCTGTATTTACTCAATCTTAATCATGTAACATGTTTAATCATTTGTCCTTTCTTCCCCTGGTTCCCTAAAATGATAAATATGCTAACAGAACCCTGTTAAGTTTGTTTCATTTTCCATGAGAACCAGTCCCATTCACATCCCATTCATGACTCCTTCGTAAATCTGGACACAGATCAGAATAAACTAATTTCCAACCACATGCTTAAAAGAATTTATGCCCACAAATGAACAAGAAGAATGAGAGTAAAAATAGTAACCAAGATTCAAGATTTACCCCATCACTCCTCATACCATGTGAGAAAGTACTAATCATTCTCATCATTCCCAGTCGTTTCTGGATCCAACAATCCCTTGATCTTCAGGAAAAAAAAACAAAAAACAAAAAAACAAAAACAAAACACATTTTCCTTATGTACTTTTAAAATTTAATAATCTGTTATACATTTTCTTTCTGAGTCTGAGACAATATAATACGAAAACATGCTATTTGCTCACTCTGTTGAAAATATCTAATGTTAGAAGAAATGTTGGTTTCCACAGAAATATTGGCTTTCCCATTAGCCATCTGCTGGATGGGGGGACTGTTCTGTGTGGCTTTCTCTGCTGGAACATTTGGAAAATGAATACATTGTTGCAAAAACTCACATTGTTGGCCATAATGTTTGTGATAATGTTGTTGACTTACCAGATGTCCTGGAAGTTCCTGGGGTGGAAGTATTTCCAGAGTTCCAAGCCCCTTCTTCATGCTGTAGAATGGTGTTTGGTGTATATTACTCTAGCTATTGCTTTATTTATTATAGATTTTTTTTCTTTCAGCCAGTCATTTTGTAAACTAAACTCAGCAAAAGCAGGTACTATTGAACTATCCCTTTATTCCAAACTCTATGCTGATCTTGCTACATAAAAAAGTCTACTATTTGCCATTTTTTGGAAATTATTTCTTCTCCAGTCCCAGCTATATGAATTTTTCCCTGGGTAAGATTAAACAGCATGACCTTCCTGCACTTGTCTCCAGCTGGCAAAGAAGCAACAAAGTCTAACAGTTGAATGCTTTGCTCACTCATTATGCCTGAGGAGTTTGTTTGAAATGTGAATAACCTCTGCTTTCAATTTGGGTCTTCTCTTTTGAAATTAGATTAATGGAGTGATGAATAGAGTGAAGAGTATTCTACACTTTGGCATGCAAATAGATTAGACTTCTTCTCTTGCAAACAGAATTATCTCTTACCAGTCTGCTTCTCGACTTTTCATTTAAAGCAGCAGATTTTTCTGAGAAGAGTGAAACCTTGTTTCTAAACAAGAATTCTTTCCTTACTCCACAGATTTCTGAGATCTACACCAGCCATTCATGATGCTATGTACTTATGAAACTACGCTTTATGATTCACTTTTTGCCCTTTATTCCTATCACAAAGGAGACAGTATGGAGTTTACAGTTCAACAATTTTGGAAGCCTGGCTTAGTATCTGAAGCCCCTATTCAACCATACAGTTCATTAGCTCTTTAGAGTTTACATAGGGTCAGGGCAAAGACATGACCAATCCAACGCTGTGTTACACATCTTTACTAGGCACACTGACCGTTACTTACTCATGATTAGCTCAGATAATAATGGGTGGGAGGTGTCTTGTAGTATATAATTATATAATGAGTATAATGACCTAGAGTAAATACATATTTATATATGTATTTATTTATTTATTTATTTATTTATTGAGAGAGAGCGTACTTTCATAAAGGTACAAAGTTAGTGTACCTTTACCATTAAGCTACATAGTACTACTTCAAAAACATTGTCCCAATAGTCCCTGTGGCTTGATAATTTGTTTAGATACAGAAAATGACCTAATGAGCTCTGTATAGCACTTCCCTTCATTCAGTTACATTCTGAGAGATCTTGAATGCAGTCTTAGTGCCCTTTTCTCTTAGGTTTCACACACCATTCTTAGATAGTACCTGCCCCACCCCTAATTGCTTTTCTGCCATAGGAAGCACAGGGTTCTATCTCCTGACCATGTTGAAGTCTCTGTTTTTATAAACATTTTAATTACTATCCATTCTTTTGCTTTTGGTTCATTACCTTTAAATGAACCAGGTGTGATGGATATAAACTAGCACATATGATTTTTTCTTTTCTTTTAATCCCACCCCTAATATAAAAATTATGAAGCTAATTATCCGTTTGAGTGCCAGCATGAAAGAAACAGATTTTTTAAATTATCTGTTACTATCTCAAAAATGTAAACCACCACCTAACTAGTCAGAATAGAGAAATAAATGAAAGTAACATGGAAAACTGGTATTTTCAACAGGTTGTCTGGTATCCAATGCCTATTTTAGAGGCTATTGTCCAGATAACACTCCAGATTTATAACCCCTAATATAATACTCTATCTAGTAAACTCAAGCCTTATATTTCTAACTTTAAATTTGGAAAAAAATTGCCAAGAGTATTTCAATGTATGATTAAGTGAATAAATAAATATAAATTGGTGGCAGGAAAAATATTGATAATACAGCACCGACCTTGAATCTCATGTTTTGCTCTAATGGAAATATTTTCTAATTAGTAAGTGTCCTCTACTTGGTATAATTCCATAGGAAAGAACAATAATGGAAATGTAGGGCTGAAGAAACTTAGGAATGATGGGACTCAGTGGCTTCAATTTTGACTATTTAAATCAACCACCAAGTCAAGATTCTGGAATGACTCATATGCCTTGCCCAACACAGGATCAGAATCTCTATAGTTAAACATCATTTACTGTATTTCAAAAACTCTCCGGTTTAGATGGTTCTAACACACACTATGGTTTGAGAATGATTATTTCCAGGTATCTGTCTCACATACACAGGTAGGTTGTGATTTCTTAAAGATCCACCATCCGAAGTAAAGGAGGAATGATTTGAAGCTACTCCTTCTGGCTCAATATTGCACTTCTTTCAACACATCGCATTGAATCTCAGCACTTAAAAATTATTTTAGAATTTCCAAAACAAGATCCACTCCAGTTTATTTTAATGTTGAAGAGAAGACATTACAGGAGTATCAAATATTTTCACTGTCTTTCCCATTCCATGTACTATAACATTTGTTCTCTTTGCTCCAAAGAAAGTCTCCACTGTCCCCTAAACCCACCCTACCCACTTGTTTGATAAATGTTAAACAACACATTTATGAGTTGGCATTCCATTCTAGGATGACATTTAAAAGCTCTGAAGTTTAATTGCTGTGGATAGCCATCGATCATCGCTGGGATGCCCCTGGGACGGCGGACTTTGAGGGATGCCATCCATCTCCTGGCTACACTGTGGCTGGCTGCCTTTCCCTCTTCATCACTGGTTGATGGGGATGATGGAGAATGGCTGCTGCACTTTCAAAGTGCCTCGCGTTCTCTCACCTGCTCCGCATGACTGCTGAACGGAGCCGTGTTGTGACAGTCTGCCTGCTCTTCCCTGTTCAGATTAATGAATACAGCTTTAGCTGTTAATTCAGAGCTAGTCAAGCTTATATCCAACAATTAGAGGCCAATTTTCATATTCAGCTTGATACGTATATGGAAGGCTGTGGGAGAGGAAGGCAATTTGGCGTGATTCTTTTATTTCCAGGGGGAACATGAAGAAGGAAGAGCAAGGGACCCTAAAGACAGTACCTAAATCTCATTGGGTCCAGCTACAATAAAATGTTTCAAGTCTCAACATTTTTGCAAGCTGCAGCAATGTGAGGGGGTTGAGCTGCCTTCCCTGCAGGGGTTGGAGCTGCCTGCCCTGCAGCAAGACTATAATCCATCAAAAATAACAAGCACATGGCAGTCTCTTGTGCACCTCTGCCTTCCAGGAGGGTCAGGAGCTCAGCCAGTGGCTCCCAAGTCAGAACCCTGACTCTCTTCCTTCTCCTTTCTTCCTTCCACAGTAAGAAATGCAATGTTTACTTTGCACAGAACTACCTGAGTAATCTCATCTGCTCCATGGCCAGTTCATCCAGGGCAATGGAAACTTAGCACTTCTTTCTCTACTCCATGTATCCTCAAAAACAACCCAGAGGTTCAAACACTCTGTCTTGCATGGAAATGCTATACATGGACCTTAAATGCCAAATACTGTCAAAATATACTTTTACCAGAATTTCTATTTACAAACAGGGGAAAACATCCTGGCCAGAGAATTTCTGCGCCTGGTCACCACCAGGAAAGCTGAGTAGAGGATAGGTCCAACTCCCTTGTTGTTATGACTGGTCTTACTTTTGAAGCAGACATGTTCCTTGGCTAGAACATCATAATGAGCTGCTGGTGGTAGTTTGAGTACTGTTGATGATTCTCCTCTGCATATTATATTTCTCTTTGTTCTGCCTTCATATTTAACAATAGTCTGTAGGATCAGACTATAGCTGTACAAGAAGGACAAAGAAATGGAAGTGACATTCTTATCTGGCAGTGCATACATAAGAAATATGTGAAAATGGCAGTGGTTAAGCCCTTGAGCATCTCCACTAAGGAGATAAAACACAGACTAAGAGTTAGAAGTACCACACATAATATTTATTCTTGTGCCTCTCTAGTCAACTCAAATGTTTTTTAAGTTTGGTGTTCAGTGTTTTGTTGTTGTTGTTGTTTTGTTGTAGTTCAGGCTGGCCCTGAGCTTACTGTGTAGCCGAGGCTAACGTCAAACTTACAGCAATCCTCCTGCCTCTACCTCCCTAGTGCTGGGATTATAGGCATAAGCCACCATGCTCAGCACTATGATATGTGATTGCTGGTGAGCATGAGTCACCATCCCCTGCATTGATGTATGTGGCTACCAGGGATCGAACTAAGGGCCTTGTATTTGCAAGGCAGGTGCCAGAACCACTGAGCTAAATCCCCAGCCCTGGTGTTCAGTGTTTTTAAAAGACATCTATGATCTTTTCTGTAAACTATGGATTTAGACTTAGAACATATATTAATGATAGAATGCCTATTTGTGTTGAGTATATTGGTAATTAAAAAGACATAAATTACTGAATTAATGCCAGTAATTAATGAGTTAAGTGTAAAGCATTCAGTACAGTATCTAGTGCATAGGGTAGAATTTAATAAATGGTAGAGTGAAAATATAATAATTGTTCCTATCTTTCGAAAGGTATATATCTATCTAATTGGGTACATGAGTAAAAATGGAATAAATAAATAGCTATTGATTCTGTAATAAATGGTGTGTAAGGTCACAGATAGATACATATCGCATCTTTTCTCTGGTATGAGAAAATGAAGATGTAAATGAGTCCTAGCATTGTATGTTATATATTGTGAAATAGAAAATGCTCAATGTAAAATAAGGTGAAAGGGGACAATGTTGAGATTGTAACAAAAAAGTAAGGAAACAAATTTTATGTATTTTGGGGGGGTGGTAGGGTGGGTGGGGCTATGGGAAAAAATGAGAATTAAGTTGTGTCTTATACTGGTACAAATCCCCATTATGGAGTGCAATCATGATGTGTATATTTAATGTACCAATAAAGATAATTTAAAAAAAAAAAGAAAATAATGGATGAGGGCTTGCTTTGAATAAGGTTCTCAAGGAAAGTCACTCCCAAGAGGTAACATTTACACTGAGATCAGAAAAAGAGAAGCCAGAAGTTTTGGCAAGAGGCATTTGATGCATAGCCAACAGAGACCACAATGTGTGTGAGGGAAGAAAGAGATGAAAGTGATTGGAAAGTGGACGTGCAAGGTGAGAACCTGATAAGGGGAAACTGAATAGTTTTGATTGTGTGCCAAGTTCATGCTACACAAAATATGTTCTAGATATCACTGGCAAGTTTGCTGTAGAGCAAAAACCTAGATCTCAACTCACACCTCAAATCAAAGCCTGTATCTTTACAAGGTTCCTGGGAAGTCCCTTTGCATTTCTGAAATTAAAAGGCACTCAGTGGTGTAGGTATCCTTTGACAGGTTTAAACACCTCAGTGGTGTGATCCATTTTCTATTTTTAAAATGATCATTTGGGATGCTTGGTGAGCACAGATTATGGAGCAGTGTTTTTATGCTATTTTATTATGCAGTGTAAAGCTTCTATTTAGTTTACTTCCCCTTTTCTTTAAGACTGAGCTCTGCTGTAACCTGGCCCTTTTCCACCTCAAGTTGTGTCCCCTGGCTCCAGCACTGCTTTTTTGGCTTCTGTTTTGCTCAGTGTCACTGCCTTCTTGTTTTGTACTTTTAAGTGTCACCTGCCCTTGTGTTTCCCAGAGCTGAGCTCTGCCCATCACATCAGGAAGCGGCCCCTTCTTACATTCCAAGGCATTGCTTTGGGGCTGGAGACAGCACTTGCCTTTGATATTGTACCCCATGCCTTTAGCTGGCTCTTCCAGACCCAGCCTCTGCCTCTGAGGGGGCTTCATACTACAGCCATCTGTTCCTGCTGAGTGTCCCTTCCCTGCCCCTGAATTTCAAGGACCAAGTAAAAAAGTGAACATCCAAATGATTGTAATTAGATTCCAAAGGTTCTTGAGAAAGGAGTTCATATGTAAATGCCAGCCATTTTCATATAAAATACAATTTTTAATCGATTGTTGGGGAGAACTGTTAATAAGCTAACCACTTTTAATTCAATATTTGACAGTAATTGCAACTGAATTACATTTAACAAGATAGGAACCTTTATGGGTAGTTAACAGGCAAAAGAGGTAACAGAACAGATCTTATTAAGGAACAGAAAGATAATCAAAGGCACTTCCTGCCTGTTGCTGAGTCTGAATGACAAGACTACCAACAATAACCCCAAAGACAAATGATCCTTGTTGTCTAGAATAAAAGATAAAATAGAAGATATCGCTGTGCTTAGCATAGAGCAGTCTAGATGCCAGACCTGATGGATTATGTAGGCTGCTGGGGATGCTTAGAAATTTTGCTCAGCTAAAACTGACAAGATGGCTGGGAGCCAAGGGAAAAAATACATTGCTCAATGAGTTCTAGTTGAAATTAACAGGTAACTTTTTTCACTGATGCCA
>PVIR01012298.1:0-45233 GCA_004026965.1 Petromus typicus
CACACACACACACACACACACACACACACACACACACACACATGCACACAGACACAGAGTCCCCTGAAAAGAACTCTGGCTGTGGGCTGGAGGACTGAATGAAGAATGACTTTCCTCAATGTGTACACTTGTGTAAAAGAAGACAATCTAATGTGTACTGTGTGGTTACAACTAGCCCACTGTGCTGTCCTCCTGCAGTTGTGCAAGATTATCACAACCTTGGTGACAAACCGGCAGCAGGCTGTTCTCTCTTGACAGTGAAGTCCTAGCTCCCAAGTCCCAGGGTGAGAAGACTGCGCTCCCCGGCCCAGAGGGCGGCCTGCTCCTGCTCTCCAGCACTCCTCTCTTGGACTGCGCCTCCATCAGCTCCACTATGTGTCTCATTCTCTCCGTCCTCAAGGGTGTGTGGGCACTCGGGGCTCACACAGAGGATACAAGTCGTCCCCAGCTAGACACGGAGGGACATGGCTCTCAAGCAGCAGCATCTCCTGCTACACAATTGGTCTCTAGAACCTTCTATTATCACTTCTCTGCCTTTTGGCCAAGATCAAGTGTACAGCTTTCTGCATCTCCATGGCCTTCAGTGTTCTGCTCTCTCATGAATATGCTGACTACTATGTCTTTCCTGCTTTTCTCAAATGAAGGTTACTTTTCATCTTTGTTATGCTCATTTGCTATTAAACTCTTGTGGCCTTGATCACTATAAATGAATATTTGCCAACATATGCAATGATATAAATATCTGCCACTTTCATTCAAATAAAGCATAATAACTACGTTTCCTAAGAGAGTAGAAATCAGTGCAGTCATCTCCATCTGTCCTCCAGCTGTGCCTGGGACCACTCCCGAAGCCAGCCCAGCCATCAGGTAAAATGTTCATGGCAAAAGAGAAAAATAACTATGTGTATACAGGGTTGCTATTAAAGAGTCTAGGGAAAGTTTGGAACTACTTTTGAGAAAGCAAAGTAAAAAAAACCCACAAAGCTCTATAAATGGACATGTAGGTTGATGATAAAGCTGAATGAATTGTGTCCAGTCATCCAGGCGCTGTCCTCATCAAGGTCCTGTCGCTGGGACACCAGCTGGCTGCTGGGTGGCTGGCGTGGATTCTCCACAAACACACATAGATTGACTTTCTTCCTCCACATTCCCTGGCAAGGCCCAGCTGTTTTGGCAGCAGATGCCCTGCACCTGCCTTCCACGGCTGGAAGAAGGAAAGGCAGCGGGGGAGGCTGCTCATCTGGAAGGAAAACCCTGATGCACAGATGCCCTTTCTGCGGTGGAGGCCAGAGCCAGATCCTGGAAAGACGGCCGGCAGAGTCCAAGGGCATACCCACTGTGCGTGGTGCTGGAGAGCTCAAGCCTGCTCGGGGCGAGGGCAGCAGGATGGGCAAGCCATCTGGACCATGCTTTCCCAGGTTCCTGTGCTGCTGTTTCCATCTACAGAACATATCACATCCCCTCCGAGACCTGCTAAGCAGCTGGCAGCCTAGAAAACGACAGACCAAGTCCCTCCTCTCCACCACACACAACCCTGAGTTTATGAGAGGGAAGCAAGACTCAGATAAGAGTCCTAAACCCGCATCTTAGACAGGAAGACGTGGTAGACACCAGGGCGTCAACTTCCGCTGGTAACTGTCAGAGGTGTGGGGAATGAAAGGTGAAGCTTCCACTCCAGTGTGCCCCTCCCCCGGTGCTGCAGCCCTGCCTGTCCCCTCAGCCAGGCCTCCTGCTGAGTCCTGAGCAGTCTGTCCCTCGGCTCTGGGAAGTCCCATCTTGTCCTCCGGGGTCCCCCGGATGGGTGTCTGATGAGTGCAGCCCACAGCACTGTCTGATCTGCAGTGTGGACTTGGTGCGTGAATTCTTAGACAACACGTTACTGTCAAACACTTGCAGGCTGCCAGAGCCTCGGAGTCCCCGAACCAGGCCAGTTAGAGAGCCGGACCTCATGGGCCCCTTGCTCACTGGCTTTTCTGCCCCTGTCGTGGACACAACCTGGAGGCGAAATTTGAGAAATTTGCTGCAGATGAAAGTACAATGTGTTGTCCTTGATTTGAGCTTCACTGATTCTGCTCCCCACTGTCTAGCAGGGATTTGGGCCTCAGCCTTGTTGTCTGCTGTGACCCTAATCAGTGCCACCCACTCTGGACATGTGACTCTGCAAAGGTCCAGAGTCCTTATTTAACTGTGAGCCTCAGAACCTGGCCACTGGGGGCCAGGAGCACAGCACAGGGGAGCAGAAGGCCGGCAAGGGTGTGAGGAGGAAGAGACAGCTGGACAGCAAGGTGGCCTGGCAGCTAGGGCACAGGCAGTGTCAGGGCTGGGAAGGCAGAGAGAGTGCCCAGCCTTGCCTAGGCCCAGACTGGGTCTGGCTCACAGATTCTGACAGCCCCACTTGAGGAGAGAAAACCTGGAGATAGTGTGAGTGCGTAGCCAGGCAGGAGAGGAAGCGAGAAGTGACATTCAGGTCGGGGGGGGCGGTATTCCAGGACAGTCTACAGGCCACGGTGGTGGCTTTGTGTCATGCGTGGCTGGTCTTGAGAAGGAGCAGGGGAAGGAAGTGAGGAGAAAGGTGGCCCTGGACTCTGGGCAGGCAGTCACGGAGGTGAGGGTGTTTTCTCAGAAGTCCTCCTACAGGAGGCAACAGTCAGAATCTTGAGCCAGTGTGAGCTGCAAGAAGAAAAGTCTGGAAACCATACATGGTTTGGAAAAGGCAGAGAACAAAGAAAGCCCTGGTGACCCGAAGAAGGGCAGGAGGATGGGGTGAGAGGAGCGACAGACACGCGTGATAAGGAGGTGTGGGCCTCAGGGCCAGGCGCGACAGGAGGCACAGGGCAAGCCTGGGCATCCCAGGAATGTCTTAGCTGATGGCAAGGGGGGAACAGGGCACCAGAGAGCAGAGAGTGGAGGTCGGGAGCCCCTCCTGAGGAGCAGGAAGTGATAAGGGGGTGCCGCCCTGAGCCCCGGAAAGGCCCACAGCTCAGCGGTTGCAGACCGGAAGGAGGGAAGGTGGGCCGGAGATCCGGAGGACGTGGGCACCCACGGGGTCTGGGAGCTGTGGCCGTCCTCCGCACACAGCCCTGTCCAGGTCACACCATTACGGCCTCCACTGAAAGAGAGAGGGATCAACACCCTGCTGAAGGCCTGCACAGGAGAACAGCTCGCTGTGGCCTGACTGCTAGCCCTGCAGGGTGTGAGGTTCCAGCATCTCGGGAGATCTGTGGAGAGAGGAAGAGCAGATTGAGGGGGCAGAGATTCTGATTCTCAAGCCCTTTGCAAAAGGATTCAGAATCTGATTCCTTAGCAGAAACACCTGCAGCTCAGTCCTATTGGGGATTCCGACGCGGACCACACAAAGAGCTGCTCCCACCTGCAGACAAGGCCGTGGACCTTCACTCGGAGAGAAAACACACTTGAGTGACTTTTATGCTCCACAGTCAATGTGACTTGAAACATTTCTCAAGATACTATTAACAGGCCCAGGGGTTGGAGAATTCACACAGAGCTAAACACTCCGCGTTCCCTGTGTACTAGTTTTCACTTTAATCTTTCTCTAACCTCTTCATCAGTACAATCCTGGCTCAATGTTCACACAGAACAAAGAAAGCCGGTGTTATTGTTGTTGTGCTTTGTCTTTGCAGGCTTTGTCAGGGGCAACATGCCCTGTGGGAAGGCAGGAGAAGCCCATGGCCACACACAGACAAGCACACGGACTTTCTCCCGCACGCAAAGCACAGGCACAGACACAGACCCAGCCTCCTGCAGATGAAGTAAAGCTTGAGATGACCGCGCCCTGGGACACGTCTCCCCAGCTGGACACAAACTAGCCCTTCCGCACATGAACACCACTTTGATACAAAAAAACCATACCGTCTGGTTACTGTCAAATGCATGAAAGAAGGCTCTGTTTTTATATTTTGACTTGTTATTCTTTCACCAAATACGCTGGCTTTCCTTTCCACTGGGTCAAGAAAAGACTTATTTGGTCTTTTTTGTTCAGGTAGTTAGAAGAACTAAATCAAAGCGCTACGTGAGTTTTTACCCGTCACCTCACAAGTGTCAGGAGCAGCAGCCAGTGCCTCCCAGGTCAGGATCTCAGACTAGGGCAAGGAGGGTCCAAGTCTTTCTGTCTTGTGTAAATCGAGCCACAGGTGTCTGCTCACCTTTGGGACATGCTCAATCGTGGTACTTTGAAACCAGGCAAACCGGAGCCCAGAACAAGGCTTAGTCTCCCGATGGAGACCCTGGCCACACTGCGTGCGTGCCCACTCTGAGTGCAGACTGGCCAAGCGCCTCCCTTGCATACAGGCCGCTGCAGTTGCTGCTGCGCCCAGTAATGGAAACCGCAGAGGCACATCTGTTTTCATGTTTCCCTGATGACAGCTCAGCAGAGATGCGCGTCCACGCACTTCCACCCAAACAGACACAGACATGCGGGGCCCAAGACGCAGGACGGCCGTGTGACGTTTGATTTTAAGTGTGTGCAAGAAATCCAATCCAATCTTATGTTTTATGTCATGCCTGGAACACACTCCTCATAACTTGTGATGATATTCTTAGTGGAGTTCTGAGTATTATCTCGAGTATTTGTGTGTCCGTGTGTGTGGTGTCAGGAATTAAATCCAGGGTCCTGGCACCGAGCTACCTCCTCAGCCCTTTTTAAAATTTTCTTTTGTGACAAAGTCTTGCTAAGTTGCTCAGGTGAGGTTCAAAGTGCTTCTCAGAGGGCTGTGATTACAGGCATGTGACAATAGCCCTGGCAACTGCTTTTTTTATAATATTTCTAAACAATGCAAAGTATTTCAATCTTTTAAACATGAAGGAGGAAAGAAACACAAATGCACACACAATGCACATGCCATGTAAAAGAGGATTGTGCTTCTTTATTGTCATCTGGGATATCTGTAATTGGGAATTTTTAGTCGTTTTCATCCCCCTGAAAAACTCAGCTTGACAAAAATGTTATTTCTTTTTGTAAAAGGACATATAATGTTAGTACTTACTAATGGAGAACAATATTACAATTTGATTCATGTATGTAATATGTAAAGACCTATTAGGGCAATTACCATTTCTGGCTCCACAGACATTATCAGCCTTGTGTATTGGGGGCTTTCAAACCCTTCCTTTGTTTAAGGACTTGTGTTTGAAAAAAGCACAGTTAAAGAGATATATAGTTCTCAGTTTTGGGGTTAGGAAAATGTACACTGTGATTTTTACCACTGCTCCGGGCAGGAGACAGCGCCGAGCTGCACAGCGGTGAGTTCTGAGAAGCTCAGAGCCCAGGCCGTCTGACCGCGTGGTTAGGACTCTGAGGAGCGCGCCGGGCGCACGATCCCGCCGGCGGGCGGGGGGTCTTGGGAGGGGAACAGAGAGATGGAAGGCTATTGGCTTTCATCTTAGAGTTTGTTTCAACCACATCAAACAGACATTTAAAATGAACAGCCTCATGTTTAATAATAATAATTATGTTATTTTCATTAATGTTCTAAATCATTAGAACATCTATCTGGCTTTTCTACCTGTTCTATTCTAATTTTGTCTTAGAAGTAAATCTTCTGAATAATTGTCTGTTTTTCCACAGGGTTGAGGTTCCTCCGTGTAACCGCAGCGGCTCGTTGCTCACTGAGAGGCAGCGTGACCGGACCCTCTGTCTCAGAGGGGACGAGGGAAGGGAGCTGACCTCGCCGGGATCCACATGTCCGAAAGGACAGTCCTGCCGGAGAGATCGCGCACCCCGCACCGGGCTGGAGTCAGGCTGCTCTTCTCAGTCGGGGCACTGGGTGGCTGAGCAGTGGGCACTACAGACCCCGAAGGGCCCACATGGTGACCGCTTGGCCAGGGGCCCCGCTGGGAGGTGGAGGGGCCCTCAGCACGGGCGCTGTCAGGAAGTCTCCCACCTCGGCCTGACCTTGAAGGGGTTATGAGCCCCAGCCCCCGCCCCCGCTCCGTCCTTGTCTTGCGGCTGTCCTGAGGTAGACAGCTTGCTCCACGCAGGCCTCTGCCGTGATGTCCTGTGAGGTCCGAAAGCTACAGCAGAGGGTGACCATGGGTACCCCGGAATTCACTGCCTAGAGAGACCTCTGTCCCGAGAAGTCTGCGGTCACAGGGCTTTTGCTACTGTGACATAAAACTAACATGTGCTCCTTAGCTTCCAAAAGGGCCAACAGGATCAACACCTGTGCGTTTGTCTGGATATTAACTAGCTAATGATTACTGATTAGCTAACAATTAGCTCAGAATTGATCCCTGAAAACAATAACAAGAATTAGATCACCTTACAAAAAAATGTATGACAAACATTTGTACAATGCCTGTGGCATAAGATGCAGGAGGCTTAAGACCAAGGTACGGTAGGTCCCTGACTTATGAGCTCACCTCATCCCCAAGGACTGTTTGTGATTCAGGTTGGTCAGTGGAGGCCCAGGCTCTCTTCACAGCCATCCGCTCTCTGTCCTGCACACCAGCAGATCTCAGAGACGCTGGCCAGTATTTCTTGGTTAACTCCACATAGAACAGGGTGTCGTCCTGTTCCTTCCAGAGCTCTTTAAAGGTTAAATCTGTATGAAAGACCATCAGAAAGTACACAAGTAGCCAGCATTCTGGTAGTAATCCAAGACTTTGAACATAAATTACAGCTGAAATGCTGGTTTTAACCCAAGACTTTCCTATATCAGGCCAGTCGTAGCTCAAAGGTCCACTATACTACCAAAAAGAAAAAAATCCAAACTCAAGCTAAAATGGGAAGAATAATTGAGAAAAACAGAAATGTAAGGAAGAGTGTTCCCTTTTTTAAAGTGTGTGACAGACTAATTAGTTTAATTTTTTTTTTTTTCAGTCTTAGAAAAACGGGCATTTTCCAGGAAAGGAAAAGACTAGAGATGAGAGCAGGAAGGGCGGCTTCAGTGATCCCGCCTTTCCGTTTTGGTGCGTTTCCCAGCTTATTTCTCACTTCCCAGTTTGCCTGGGGGCATTTTTTATTGCGAAAAGTGCTGTTCTTTGTAGCTTCTCTGTGTAGTCTTGCCCAGGCCAAGCAAGAGTCCAAAATTAGGTTCTGCTAAACATTATTCTCTGCAAGGAAAGAAAATGTGCATCAGGAGAAGCTCTTCACTTAAACTCAGGAGACCTGAATTCTAATCCCTGGCCCACACTGCTGAGGAGCTGGCCTTGGCCATGCTCAGCAGAGCTGAGCTTCCTGGAGAAGGTGGTGTAGAGTTCTGAGTGCCTAAGGATTAATCCAGTTCTGTGTCCCATTTTAACTCACCGCTGTATAATGTTGGTGTTGCTTTGTGAAAAAAATGTCAAAAGTAGCATCTGGAGCATCACATACATTCTATAATATGATTGGTAGTGAACAAGCCAACAATTAAATACTGAAGCTCAAGCCACAGCTGACCACCGCATTCACACAGTCACTGGGAGCCGTGACTCCCTGCCGAGGGTCTCTGAGCAGCCCCAGGAAGGGGGGCGGGGCACTCATGGCCGCTGCCAGAGCCCGCAGCTCTGAAAACCTCTCTCTGCCCCTGGCTCTGCCAGTGCCTTCCAGTCCACTCGATTGGCCTTTATCTAATGAGCGAATATGATTTAAATGAAACACTGAGGGGAGCAGCTGTTCTGGGGTCTGAGCAGCTGTGACTCAGGGCTCTGGTGGGCTCTGACACTGCAGCCCACCGCTCCAGACTGTGCTGCACCTCGTCTTGGTGGGGGACCCTCAATCTGGAGCATCCCCGTTTCCCCTTCCTGGCAGGACCACTGGGTTCGCACATTGCCGGTCTGCCCTGGAGTCACCTGCCGCTGGACTGGACGTCTCCAGGGAGACACTCCCCCCACCCCTCCCCCCTTCCCACCGTCCTTGTGAGGAGCCCTGTCCTCACAATGACCTCACTTACTGCAGACTCAGGGAGCACAGAAGTGTCCTCACACCTCCCTCTCCTCTCCGCTGGCCCGGTCGGGCATTGCCATGTCTCTCTCTACAGTGCACACATGGACTGTGTGCTGATCTCCATCTCTGCTGTGATGCTGCCCGGTCTCCGACATCTGCACCTCCCTGTCTCTCCCTGCGGTGCCCTCTGTGCAGTGCCCGTTGCAGTGGCAGGAGTGGGTCCGTCCTCACAGACACCTGCACTGAACTTCAGTCTTCACTGCAAGATGCTGAGAGGGGACTCAGTCCAGCTCTGGTGTCTACAGGCAGGGCCTCTGCATGGTGGTCAGGACTAGAGAAGGCAATCAGGGCGGCCACGGCTGGACGTGCTGGCATCTGGAGAAAAGGGAGAAAGACCTCATATTCGTGTCCCTATCTCTGGTTTTATAATACCCAGTGCCATTCAGGATCCACCAACAAGAAAACTTACTGTAGATTTTTGGAAGTAAAGTCAGGCGCTGGGCCTCTGCTGCAGTCTGGTATTTCCTGAGAACTGCATCGCAAGTGGACTATGCCTCTGATTCCCTCTTTCATCGATAGCTGTTATTCTTTCTCTTAAATTTCTATCCAAGTCTATTTCTCAGGAACTGGTCTAAAGGAGTTGGATCTAGGAATCAGTTCTACGTGGAATTTTGGAGTTGAATCAACACAGCAAAGATGAGGACCTGCTGCTCTGCGGAGTTTAGTTGAACCAAGACAAGAGGTCACAGCAGGCAGTGCAACTCTCCCTGGTAAACTATGAGGAGATGCAAGTGGAACGGAATACACTAATGAAGGAAATGGCTCAGATATTTGGAATATTTGAGAAGGTTCAGGAAAAGTAGTAATTGTAAGGATTATTGCATCAGGTGGCTATTGCCAGAGGCTGACACATATGGGGAAAATAAAAGAATGTTGATGATGATTGATGACCAGTTGAAGTGAATTTTAAAGCATAGTCCTTGCCAGTGGATAGAGAGACTCGCAATCCTATAGCCAGAGGCACAAAATGCTGAAGATCAAGCCACCAGGTCTCCTTATTTAAAAGCAAATTGAGGCCATAATGGTAGGCAGAATAATGAACCCCAGAGCTGTCTGCATCCTTGTGTGGTTATTGTACAGACCACAGTGGATAAAGATTGCAAAAGTCCAACTTCCACTCTGTGAAAGTACTGTGCAGTCGTGTAATGAGATCCATCAGGGACGAACTGCTGAGCCTCAGTTGAACTCGAGGTCACGGCATGGTGTGGTGTTTAAGTTGAATGATAGTTATCAAAAAAAAAGTGAGTATTTGAACATTGTGCTTTAAAAATGGCAAAACAAATATATGTGTGTATTTATTTTATTTATTTTCCTGTGTTTTAATGTGAAAATTAAATTTTACTTGACTGCAAAATGCAACCAGGGAACACATACCATCTCTCCGAATGTCAGCAAGGTCGTCCCTACAGCACTAAGGAGGGAACACTCAGGGCATCTCTGAGTCAGACACGTCTTTATGGAGAAACTCTGCCCTTCTCACGGCCTCTTCCCTGACCTTGCAGCTCCTAGGATGCGTGGACAAGGACCTGCCTGTTCTCATTGTACAAAAAGCTCCCTCAAAAACGAAGAATGACTTGCTATGAATCTGGAGCTTTATGGACATAAATATAAATACAGTAGATTCTTATATAGAAATGTAAATAAGTAAAAATAGCTATGCTGGAAAATGGATTGGAAATAGAGGGAAACAAAACAAACGATAAAGCCATGATCAATTATTAATGTCGTTTGGGGTCACAGGCTCCAGCTGAGCACAGGGGGGAGGAAGTTGCGGGCATCACTTCTGCTGACCATTCCGAAGCTCAGAGAGGGGGTGGGTCCTTGACCTTCCTGAGCCACTCACAGGCCCTCGGAGAAGCGGGGTGAATGGTAGCAGCACTTGTCTGTAACTCAGATTCGTTCACCCAACCAGCCCTCTTCTGATTCTAGATTTTTCCACTTTCCATGTTCAAAATCCTTCTTTAATAAAATGAGTCATAAAAGAATGAATTGGCATATGACTGTTGACATTTTTGTCAAAGAAACGAACCTAACAATGTAATATTATCCTCCTAATTTCACTGAGGAAATTGAAGCCCAAAACTTTGAAAGAGCTTCTGTAAATATGGTGTCCATGACAGCACCAAGCCCAGAACAACCATGCTCAATCTGTTCCATAGCCACTAAAATAACTTTCTTTTTCACAATAATAATGGATACTATTCGTTCAGTACTTACATCGCCTGCTATTGTACAAATCACATAACATTCATTTGCTAAGATAAGGATTAGTAGTGGTTCTTATGACAAAGACTTTTAAATTTTCATCTGCGCACATGACAAATTTTGATCATCGCTATTCGCCTGTTGTATTCTTATACTCTCCTCTTGTCAAAGAATAATTTCCCTTCTACTGTCTTAGAATTTTTGTTTTTTAGATTCCATATATTAGGGAAAACATGTAATACCTATTTTCTTGAGATTAGTGTATTTTGCTTAACATGATGATCTCCAGTTCTTTTTCCCCAAAATGGCATAATTGTATTCTTTATGGCTGAAAAACTCCAATGTGTACACATACTACACTTCCTTCACCCATTAATCTGTTGAAGACGGAGCTGGTGCCTTGCCGTAGCAGGTGTCTCCACAGTGTGCCGACTTTACGGCCTTCAGGTATACACTAAACAGTGTAAAGCTGGATCACGCTGTAGATCTAATTTTAGTTTTTTGAGAAACCCCCTACTGATTTCCAGTGGCTGTACTACAAAAAACTTTCCTGATGTTGAGATTGTAACAAAAAAGTAAGGAAACAAATTTTATATATATGGGGGGGTGGTAGGGTGGGTGGGGCTATGGGAAAAAATGAGAATTAAGTTGTGTCTTATACTGGTACAAATGCCCATTAGGAGTGCAATCATGATGTGTATATTTAATGTACCAATAAAGATAATTTTAAAAAAAAAACTTTCCTGATGAATATAAATAGCCTCATTTCCCAGCCAGAACTCTTTACCTAAAAATAATTATTAAAGAGGTTCCAACACTTGCTAGTATGTTGAAAGCACATTGGACATATTAGAATTTGTTTATATTTGAGTCTAGAATCTAATAAAAATAAGATCTCTCTGATTGTGTTTACTTTGCCTCAGAGTTGCTCTTCGGAAAACACCCGCCCATTGGGCAGAGTGGCGGAAGTGACAGAAGCTAAGCTACGCGCAGCGGCTCAGCAGGCGACAGGCCCTTCCACCCAGAAGAGCAAGCGCTGCTCAGGGTTCTCCGCTGAATTTCATTACAAGTGGTTCGGAAATGGCAACAGAAGTTAGAAAGTCTTTCTAGTACATTTTGGCAGCTTATCGAAAAGGCAGGTAGCCAAATATGCCTGTTTGGAGGCTGTGTAAATGTCCCTGCCCTGAGATAAGGAATTTACGTAATTGGGAGAGAAGACAAGGCGGCCTTCGCCAGAGCTGGCTCCCAGCCCGCAGATGCAAGGTTAGTGCTGGGATGAGTCGCGTAGGTGGAAGGATTCCGAAATAAAACAAGGGGATGGAATTGGACTCCCCAGGCATCTTACGCCTATATTGCTTTACTTTTGTTGTCTGAAAATGAATGTTTTTATAATTGTGCATATGATGTCTTTGAACCCTGAAAATCTACTTGAAACAGGTGTTTCCAATTAAAGTTAAACCAAAGTTCTCTGTCAGTGGAAGGCTACAGGAGATAGAGGTAAAATGTTAGGGTACTGTAGGAATTGTGCGAGCTTCGCTTTTCTTCTCACTCAGCTTATGTGCCCGTGACCCTTGCTCATTTTATTTGCAGGAGAACAAAGGGTTTAATGTTAAAAGTTGGAAATCTTCTAAGATATGAGACCCATTTTCAGATACAGTGCTGATATGTGAACAAGTTAGCTCAGTCAAAAAGAAAAGAAGTACTTCCTGACCATTGTATCTCCCTGACCAGGTAAGTATGAGAAAAGAAGTATTTTAATTCTTCAACATCTAACTTTTCAGCGCTGAGTATTCAAAATTAACCTTTTTGAATGGCTTTAGAATTATTTATTGCACTCATCTCTTCTAGGAAATTTGTAATTCCTTTAAATAATGAAGATTTACAGGGTGGGTCTAAGTTTATGCTTCTTCATGGTTGGTGTAAGTGTCCACTGGGCCAGCTTAGAATTCGCATTTTCTCAGACGCTGATGCAGCTGCTCTGGGAAGGTCATCTGGAGAAGTGCATAACATCAGCTGTCAGCTGACTTGTAGAGACCCCCCCTGCACGGTGGGTGGGCCTGTCTTTCCAGGTGGGAGGCCTTTGAAATCAACAGTGAAGCTCTCTGGAGGGTGAAGAAATTCTTCCCGGAGAATGGCACCGCGAACTCCTGTTTCCAGCCTTCCCTTCCTCCCCACAGATGGCAGACTCGCCAGTTCCCACAAGAGCTTGAGCACATTGGTTCATTTATTTATTTTTTCAGTTTCAGGCTTTATTTTGTTTACATCTCAAAAAAGATCAGTATCAAATTATCATTATTTACAATGTCTCTAGAACACTGTCATGTCATTTTTCGGCCTGATTGATATTTTTCTTTCTTGCTCTGTGAATGCTGCAGTAAGCTCAGTTTCTTAGCCTCTAAAAAACGTGCTCCGTGATCTATTTCACTAGGAAGATTATATGACAAACAGGAAGTATGAATAGGTTACTGAAATTATTTTTATTTTCGAGGAGACATTTTATTTTTTCTTCGGAGGTTTCTGTTGACTTTGTTTTTATGAGTCCGTAATGATCCATTCCATGTGGGGCGCTGGTGTGTCCACATAGCACCTCTTTACCCTTTCTCATCATCTTCCCCTCCACTACCTCTGCTCTCCATCTCTGGACTGACCCTTTGTAGACATCGTGATACCCGACTTTTACGATCTCTTGGGAGAATCCTGACTGATACACCTTCCAAACAATGAAACCTCTTTACACAGATGAAAAGTCCTATTTGAAAAATGCTATCACTACTTAGCATAAACCGACATCCTCGATGCATCTATTGTCCCCAACATCAGATGCTTTGTGTTTCTCACCTCACATTCCCATTGACTGCCCCATCATCAGAAATATTTTTTATCATCTGGTTCTAATGAAAAGTGGAAGGTCAAAAACTGAGACAGTCCTCTGAAGTTTGCTTATGACAGGAGAGATAATTCCTACATACAGGATATTCCTACTAAGAGAGGAAAAGGCCTGCATGTGTTCACGCAAACAACTGCTTATTGATAATAATATACTCAGAGAATCTTCACCTGCCTATCTCAGCTCCATGTTGGAACAAGGAAGAAAGGAAGGAAACAGTGTCAGAAAGAGAAGAGAGAGGTACGGAGGCCGAGAGGGAACACAGAGCAAGAACAGCATGTACGCACTCTCCTATAATTCCATCAGACTGCTGTAATTAGCATTGGTGCTGAGGAGAGAGAAAAATGCATGAAAGATCGACCCCGATGGCGAGTGCATACCTCGATCAGATTGCCGAACGCTAAGAGCTTCTGAGGTGCTCGTCCTCAGCGAGCTCAGAGAGACACAGGACCTTGGTTCCTTCGGATCACATGGTGGGGTCACCATTCCTCTGCACCACCTCGGAGGACACAGACAAAACTGAGGGTCTGAAAATCGGTGCCTCCATCGCTGCCAGTCGCTTGGCCATTTTAAAGCTTTTCCACTGGAACAGCATCACCTGGTGCCCTGCTGGCCTTCCAGGACATAACAAAGCGCTGGACTTCTCATTCCATGTTTCATGTACTTTCAGACTATAAGATGGAAACTATATCAAATAGAGATTGAAATTTCAGAAAAAAAGAAAGTAAAACTTCTATGAAGTAAAAGCAAACAAACTGACTATTCCTCTAAAAAGATTTGATATTGCATTTTCTTTTGAAGATCACTGACCTTTTTGGAGTTTGGGTCTAAAATGCCCCTCAGGGCTGTGTGTAGTTAAAGGCTTAATCTCCAGTTTGATGGCAGCAGGGAGTGGGGTGGAAGCTCAGAGAGGTGGGGCGTGGTTGGAGGGGACGTGCCTTTGAAGAGATGAGTGCACCTGCCCCTCCTTTTCTGTTTTTCTCACTTCTCGGCCCCGCAGACAAGGGCCCCTCCAGCCACGCCCCTCCAGCCACCCCCCTCCTGTCACGGTGCAGAATCTCCCCACAGGCTTCAACATTGAGTCAGTGACCACGAGCTGAAACCTCCAAAAACGTGAGCTTCCTCTAAGCTGATTTTCTTAAGCATTTTGTTATAGTAACAGAGACGTACTAATACGTTTGCATTTTTACACTCTGCAGAGCACGTTGGGAGGAATACGACAGAATTATCAGATATAACTTCAAATTCATGCTCTGAATTTGGGATAAAAAGCTAATGTAATAAAAATGGTAGACATGTTAAGAAGTCAAACCCAATGCTGAGATATGGTTTCTGATAGAAAAACATGAAAATTTCAGCTACTGTTGCAAATGGAATCAGTGGACTTGGAAGTATTCTACAATTATCATCAGCTCTTCTAATGTTTACCACCCATACGGGGATTATAGAAAAGCACAGAATCACAGTGACTCCAAAATTCCAGAAAATGAAACACAGGCCCAGGATTCGAAGTGCTTCTGGCTGGCTTTGAGCAATCAGGGCATCACCCGTTGACCCCGTGTCTCCAGTATGTCTTGCCCATCTCTGCTCCTGGATCCGCAGTCGGAGGTGACTCCCAGGCACTGGTGCGGACAGACGCTCCTGTGAAGTCAGGGTCACCATCGCCCTTCTCAAAGGGCACTCTGTGTTCTTCCTTATCTGAGAAAATCTTAGCTGTGCTTTCGGGATTGCGCTCGCTCTGCGAGGCTTTGTGGAAAAAGGCCTCTCCTCACACTGCCTTCTTGCCTGGGTGTGTGATAGCATCAAACGTTTTGAAACGTCCTGACATCTTTTACAAACAAACTTATCTGACCTCAGACCCCAGATAACAATGTGTGTTTTTCATTTGAGAATATTCACTAAATGACTTTTGGAAGCTAAGAAATGTGTAGAAAAAAACATCAGTTTTTAAATAACCTCTTTTAGGAAAAATAATCTTTCTGTTGGGTAATTCTTTTGATTTTAGGAATTAAAACTATATCTGTTTTTTACAAATATTTTTATCCTCCTGGATAGAGCTTAAATTATTATGTTTTATGGAAAACACATGATGCTTGATTTCTCCTTGAGTCAGAAGTATTTCTCAATTTATCCCAAATATATTTCATTTCCTTAAAAGGCAGCTTGGGGGACAGATGGCAAGGATAAAGCCTTTATAATAGTTACAAGTACTGGCTTCCTGTGTAAATGTGGCTTGCTGAGTTCCTCTCGGCATTTCTATCAAAGGCCTGAGCCTCTAATCCTCTATTTGTGTTTTTAGTTTGTTTTGGTTTTCACTGGCGATATTTCCAAATTTATGTTTTAGATATTATAGTAATAGAAGTTGTATAGAAATGTGTAAAGACCACAAGGAAAAAAATTTTACCAGATGGTTATGTAATGACATAACATATACTGAAATGTTATTTTTCAAAGCAGTTGGGGGGCAGGGACAGACAGACAGACAGGACTGAGTGAGAGAACAGACCACTAGAGCCTTGCCTTGGGTTTGGGCTCTTGGTCTTCATTGCTCACCTTCCTTGCAGTGTCTGGACCTTGGTTCCTTCAAGCACTAAAAACCTAGGAGACATCAATTTCTCTTCAGGCTGAAATAACTACAAACATATCTCAGTACTGGCAACTGAACCTAGAGTCTCATGCCTCTAGGAAAGTGCTCCTCAGCCCTTCTTAGTTTTAATTTTGAGACTGTCTCACTCATTTTCCCAGTCTGATCTCGAACTTGGGATTCTCCTGTCTCAGCCTCCTGAGTAGCTGTAATAGCAGGTCACCATATTCAGACTAGTTTTTATTTATCACTTGTTATGAGCTTAATTTTGGTCCCCAAATTCATTTGTTGAAGCCTAACTCCAGAATATGTTAAATCACCCCTTCCTCTCAGAATGGGATTACACTAGGAGATAGGGTCTTTTGAAAAGCCGATTAAGTTAGAATGAGCCCTCAGGATGGGCCTTAGTCCACTCTGACAAGTTCCCTCAGAAGAGGACATCTGCATGGAGAGGTACCAAGGATGTGAATGGGGAAGACTACAAGAGGACACAGAGGGAAGGCTGCTGCCTACCAGCGTGCGGAGAGGCCTCGAAGACACCCAGCTGCCATGCTGGTCTTGGGCTCTGTCCCCTTGAACTCTGTCCCACACATTTGGGCTGTTGTGCCTCAGACTGAGCGTCTTCACCCCAGGGATGCTGAAGACCCAGGTGTCGGCGTGGCCGGTGCTCGTCTGCTCCCATTGGCTCTGTGTGTACAGACCTTCAGTTTAAGTGAACCTCTCCAGAACTGTGTGACAGTGAGTTTCCCCCCATTTGCCACATTTTATTACAGCAGCCCTAAGTCACTAACACCATGTAAGACTGTATCGCTATTACTTGATTTTGCACTTGTTTCCAAGAAAATCTAAGAGAACAACTTTCCATTTTTAATGTATAATTCAAAATTAGGAGAGCAACTTTTACATATGAATTAAAATGCATACTTACCAAACAAAAAGGTCACACCAATAGTTTACATTCTCTATAACTTTTAGGGCTGAGGATTTAGCTCAGTGGTTCTGGCACCTGCCTCTATTAACTTTTAAATATAAAACTTCAGTTATAAAACTTAAAACTTAAAACTTAAGTTATAAAACTTATAAAACTATAAATAAAAAACTTCAGGTTGTCACAGAAAACTGAGGTGAAGTAGTGATTTCTGAAAAGTTCTGGATAATGAGCAGTTTAGGGTTCATGGCCTGTGTCATCTCCACTGTAAATACTCAGTTTTACTCTTGGAGTAGTCAGTGCAAAAGCAAGTGAATGTGGCTGTGCTTTAACGGGACTCTGTGCACGATGGTGACATTTGATGCAGTGTTCATTTGCTGTTAAATACTCCTCTTAGGGTCAGTGAGCAAGGGTCTCCCACCAGGACCCCTCTCCCCCTGGTCCTCAGACTTCTAACATCACCCCTCCTCCAGACCAAGCTTAAAACACACAAGTCTACTGGGGTGTAATTTAAGCCACATCAGAACCGTAGCAGTCTCCAGAACTTGGGATTCTGAGGTAAATATGAGACATCTTAATCACTGATACCAAAATTGAGTATGCAGAAGAAACAGAGCAGCACCTCCATAATCTCTACTGCGTCCTAACATCCAGCCCACCATTTTTTCTAAGATGCAATAAGAGCTGATAGGAAGAAGAAACCACACCCTAAGTCATCCTGCTTCGAAGGCTGATGCCATTCCTCCCTGGAGGTAGGTGGCAACAAGGAAAGGTGCCAGCCCCACCCCAGGGTGAAAAGAGTCTTCGCTAACTTAAGGAAGGACAGTGGCCGTCCCTGTTCTGGTTTCTACAGTGGCAGTACAGCACACGGACTGTCCCTCCTCCATGTTTACTTCCATTGTTCTCTTGCAATAGATTTGATTTGAAAAATTTGCCATGGTAGAGCTAAAGGGAAAAAGGTTTTTTTCTTATTTACTTTGTAAGTTATTTTTTAACCTTCTTTTTAGCCTGACTGAAATGCTGTGATCACTGATCTGTGTCACATTCTTTGAGAGACAGTTATCTTTCCGTTGAGATTCAGGATATTAGTTTCAGGGTTTTATTCTTGGATGGGGTTTTCCAGTGATCTCTGAATCCTGCCCGCAGTGATAAAGAACAACTGATTAAGATAGCCTGAGTTGGCCCCTTGCATCTCTCCAAAAAATACAGGGCTGTTTTCTGTTAGAAATGCATCCCAGATAACAAAATCTGTTTTTAAAAACTGCTGTAGTAAATAACACAGGCTTAATCTAAGCAATGAGTGTTTGTATTTCTCCACTGAATTCACACGTGATACAGAATTATAATCCCTATCTGGGGACTGAGGCTATGACGATTGAGAAGGCCAGTGACTGGCTCTAACTGACGACGAGCTGTGATCGCACATCATTCACAGAGGGTTCCTTCAAATGTCTGTTTCCTCTAGAATAAGTAAACTATGATCCTACTGCCTCAGTTAGAAATACGTCTTGGAAAAAAACACACTTTACCAATATCCACAAATATAACAAGCAAAGGAGGAACAAGACAGGAAATGCTCATGCACAACACCCTCAGGGTTGGCTCCAACACCAGCACCACATTAAGAGCTCTGAGCAGCATCTGTTGAATGTTGTATAACTTGGACCACCCTGAGTTGGACACCAGGAGCCATGCACAGTGCCCCAGCTCGGGGCCCCTAGTAGTGGTGGGGAGCAGAGATGTCCAGTGGGTCACCCTAGAGCAGCAGAGGCACAAAACGGAAGTAGGCATCAATTACAAAGACAAGAAAGAGCAGCACAAACCTATATCTCCCTTGAAGTTTGGAAAACGCTGTGGGTTGTGGGGCTGTAGGAAAAGCTGTTCAGTGAAAACATAATTTCTTTCTCTGTCTGTCTCTGTCTGTCTCTGTCTGTCTTTTTCTCTCCCTCTGTCTCCTTTGATCAACTACTCAGGAAAAATAAAATTTAGGATATGATAACCTTGTAATAGCAGACAAAAACTGAAATATGAAAGAAGCTGCTTCCAAGACACAGCCACACTGAATATGAGTTTTATTTTACTTTTTAAATTCAAATATTTATTGGTATGTTATATGTACACATCATGGTCACATTCAGCATCGAGACTTTGTACCAGTATATGATATGACGTGACTTAATTCTCATTTGTTTCCATTCCCCTACTCACCCTACAAACCCCCACTCCCTGTATACACAGGCTTAATTTCCTTTTTTGTTACTATTACATTTTTCTCCCTCATACTTACCTGTACACTCCTTTTCCTCTTAAATATTTTCTATTTCACAATACCTACTGTATGTTCTAGAACTCATTTATATCTTCATTTTCTCATACTAGAGAAAAAATATATTTACACATCTTTGACCTATTTATTTCATTTGTGAGGATGTCAAGAAGGAACATCCATTTGAGTATGAATAACTCACTTTTATCATTTTAATGGCAGAGTAATACTCCATTATATAAAAGGACCACATCTTCTTTATCCAGTCTCCAGTTGACAGACATTTGGATTGTTTCCAAGATTTAGCTATCACAAACTGAGCTGCTATAAACATAGGTGCACATAAGTCACTGTGATATGAATCTTTCAGCTTTTTTGCATATACATCTAGCAGAGGAACAGTAGGGTCAAATGGGACCTCTAATCCTAGTTTTCTGAAGAATCTCCAAACTGATATTCACAGTGGTTGCACAAATCTACACGTCCCCCAACAGTGGAGAATGGTTCCTTTTCTCTGCAGCCTCACCAGCATTTGTTGCTGGTTAATTCTGAGATAGCAGCCATTCTTTGTGGACTGAGATGAAATCTCAGTGTTATTTTCATCTGCTTCTCTGAGCAAATGATCTGAGCATTTCTTCACATGCTTCTTAGTTGCTTTTACTTTTTCCTCTGAAAAGTGTCTGTTTATTTCAGATGCCCATTTTTCAATTGTATCTTTAAATTTGGGTGGGCTGATTTTTTAAGGTCTTTATATATTCCAGATAGTAGCCCTTTGTCTGAGAAACAGCTGGTAAAAAATTCTTTCCCATATTGTTGGTTGCCTTTTCTCTCTGTTGGTCGTTTCCTTTGCTGTGCAGAAGCTTTTTAATATAATGAGATCCCACTTGTTGATTTCTTCTGCCAATTTTTGTGCTATAGAGGTTTTGTTCAGGAACTCTTTCCCTAAGCCATTGTCTTCAAGAGTTTTACCTACCATGTTTTGCAAGAGGCTTACAGTTTCTGTTTTAATATTTAGGCCTCTAATCCACTTTGATTTTAGCTTCGTACACGGTTAAAGAGATAGGGCTAGATTTAGTCTTTGGCAGGTTAAAGTCCAATTTTTCTAGCACCATTTGTTAAAGATACTATCTTTCCTCCTTTGAGGGTTTTTGCTCCTTTGTCAAAGATAAGGTGGCTTAGTGTATCTGGAGTTGTTTCTGGGTCTTCTAATCTACTCCACTGATTCTCAAGTCTGTTACTTTGCCAGTATCATGCAGTTTTTGTCACAGTGGCTTTGTAGTATAGTTTTAAATTTGGAATCATAATACCCTCCACCATGTCCCTGTTGCCCAGAATTGCTTTCGCTATTCTAGGTCTTTTGTGGTTCCAGATGAATTTTTGGATTATTTTCTCTAGACCTGTGAAATATGATGTTGGGATTTCAACTGGGATTGCGCTGAATCTATATAGGAGTTGTGGGAGGATAGTCATTTTGATGATATTGGTTCTTTCTACCTAGGAACAAGGGATGTTTTTCCATTTTCTTATATCTTCTTCTATCTCTTTTTTCAGAGTGCTATAGTTTTCAGAGAAGAGATCTTTTACCTCCTTTGTTAGACTAATTCCTAGATGTTTCATTTTTTTGGATGCTATTGTAAAAGGGATTGACTTTCCAATTTCTCTCTTAGAGAATCTGTTGTTCGTGTATACAAAGGTTGTTGATTTTTGAACAATGGCCTTGTATGCAGCTGTGCTACTAAATTTGGCAATTATGTCTAGCAGTTTTTTGGTTTGAGTTTTTAGGATCCTCTATATAAAGTATCATGTCATAGGCAAATAGTAACAGTTTAACTTCTTCCTTTCCTATCTTTATTAATTTATTTCTTTCTCTTGTCTAATTGCTGTGGATAAAGTTTCTAGCACTGTATTGAACAGGAAAGGTGAATGTGGACATCCTTGCTTTGTTCCTGATCTTAGTGTGAAAGGTTTTAGTTTTTGACCATTGGGTATGATACTGGCTGTTGGTTTCTCATAAATAGCTTCTATTAGTTTGAGATAGAGTCCACCTATTCCAATTTTCTGTAGAGTTTTTATCATGAATGGTGTTGTATTTTGTCAAACAATTTTTCTGCATCAACTAAGATGAACATATGGTTTTTGCCCTTGAGCCTGTCCTTAATATAGTGTCTTACATTTATTGATTTACATATGTTGTTGAACCATCCTTGCATCCCTGGGATGAATCCAACTTGGTCAGGGTGTATGATTTTCTTGATGATTCTCTATATTCTGTTTGCCAGTCTCTTATTGAGGATTTTTGCATCAGTGTCATTAAGGGAATTGGCCTGTACTTCTCCTTTTTGGTTGGGTCTTTCTCTCCTTTTGGAATCAAGGTAATGGTTGCTTCCAGAAATGAATTAGGGAATGCTGCTTCCTTTTCATTTCATTAAAGAGTTTGAGAAGTAGCACTGCTAACTCTTCTTTAAAGGTTTTGTAGGATTCAGCAGTAAAGCCATCAGGGCCAGGGATTTTCTTTGTTGGTAGGTTTTGTTTTGTTTTGTTTTACATTTTCAATTTCAAAAATTGATATTGGGGTGTTTAACATGTCTATATCTTCTTCATTCAACTTTGGAAGTTCATATGTATCTAGAAATCTTTCCATTTCTTCTATGTTTTCCATTTTATTGAAGTGCAACTTTTCAAAGTAGATATTTATTATCCTCTGGACTTCCACTGGGTCTGTGGTATTTTCTCCCTTTTCATTCCTAATAGCATGGATTTGAGACTTTACTTTCCTTTGTTTGATAAGGTTGGCTAAGGGTCTATCAATTTTATCCTTTTGAAGAACCAACTCTTTGAATCATTGATTTTTTTCATCATTCTTTTAGTCTCCATTGCATTAATTTCTGCTCTGGTCCTTATAATTTCTTGCCTAATATGAGCATTGAATTTATCTTGCTCCTCTTTTTCTAGTCACTTGAGGTTCAGCATTAGAATGTTTGTCCTTGCTCTGTTTTCTGGGTGTAGGCATTCAATGCTATGAATTTTCCTCATAAAACTGCTTTCATTGTGTCCCATAGTGTATCCTATATGTTATGTTGGGGATATTGTTTAATTGTAAAAACTGTTTAATTTCTTCTCTAATTTCCTCTGTGATGCATTGTTTGGTCAGCAGAGTGTTATTCTGTTTCCATGTTTCATAAGGATCCTCGAATTTCTTTTTTTTTTACTCAGTTCCAATTTCAAGGCACTGTGGTCTGACTGTGCACAGGGTATAAATTCAATTCCTTTGCATTTACTTAAACCTGTTCTATGAACTAGCACAGTCTATTTTGTAGAATGATCCATGAGCAGCTAAGCAGAATGTAAATTCTGACTTTCTGGGGTGAAATACTTTGTAGACTTCCTGAACAAAACTTCTGTAGCACCAGAATTGGCAGAAGAAATCAACAAATGGGATCTCATTCTATTAAAATGAAGAATTTGGTTTATCTCAAGTATTTCCTTTTGATTTTCTGTCCAGTCGATCTGTCTTTTTGTGACAGCTGGGTATTGAAGTCCCATATTATTATTCTATTGGTGCTTATTTGCTTTTTCATATCCATTAATGTTTGTTTTATATAGTTGGGTGCATTAGAATTTGGTGCATAAATATTTAAGACTGTTATTTCTTTCTCTTGGATGGTACCCTATAAGAGAAGATAGTGACCTTCTTTGTGTCTCCTTCTCAGGTTTGGCTTGAAATCTGTTTTGTCTGCAAATAAGATAGCCATTGCTGCTTTTTTCCAATTTACTGTCATGTGGAAAATTGTTTTCCATCCTTTTACTTTCTGTCTCTGGCTTTCTTTCTGAATTAGATGTGTTTCTGGTCTGCATTTACTTAAACCTGTTGTAGGGTCTTGTTTCTTAATCCATTCTGCCAGCCTGTGTCTTTTAATTGCCCCCCTGAGGCCATTGACATTAATGGTTATAACCGATATGGCCTGATGTATACCTCCCATGATGTTTTTCTGTTCTTGGCTCTTTCATTGTTTGCTTTTCCCCTTTCCATTTAGTTTCTTGCCTCGTCCAGTGAGTTGACTCTGCTGGGGCTCATGGTTTTGTGGCCTTCTTTGTTGTTTTTTGTTGGTTGTTTGTTTTGTTGCTTCTTTCCAAAACATTCTTCAGAATTTTTTGCAATGCAGGTTTTCTATTTGTGAAGTTTTTCAGGTGTTCTTTATCATGGAAGCATCTTATTTCCCCAAGGATTTTGAAAGATAGTTTTGCAGGATACATTGATCTAGGTTGAAGGTTGTTTTTGTCCAGGCTTGAAACTTCACTCCAGGCTGTCCTTGCATTGAGCATTTGCATTGAAAAGTCTGCTGTGATCCTGAGGGGCTTCCCTTTGTATGTGTTTTTCTTTTTCTTTTCTCTAGCTGCCTTCAGTATTTCATTCTTTTGTTGAATATCTGGAACTTTAATAATTATATGCCTAGGTGTAGATTTCTTTTTATCACAGTGTTTTGGAGTTCTATCTGCCCCATTTTTCTGTATGTCCATTTTTTTTCCTTTTCCAGTGAAGTTTTCTGCCACTTTATCTGTGAACAGTTACTTTATGTCTTTTTCACTGTCTCCTACCTCCTCAGTGATTACAGTCAATTTTATGTCATTCTTCTTTTAATCATCTAGGAACTTTTGGATTGATTTTTCATGGTGCCCTGCCATTTTCCATAGATTGTTCCTTTCCTGGTCATTGGCTGCGATCCTGTCCTCTAGTTCTGAGATTCAGTCCTCAGCTTCATTAATCCTACTTCTCAGACTTTCGTTCTCATTTTTAATCAACTGGAAATCTGCTTAAAGCTGTTTAAAAGGTTCCATTGCTTTGCTATCTCAGATTCTATCATATTCCTGATCTATTCTTTAATCATATCTTTCACTCCAGACAGTATCTCAGTTTTCATCTCAGAGATGAGTTCTGATTTCCATTTTACAAGGTCTGCTTTTGATACCAGCTCAGAAAATTCTGGGGATTGAGCTTCAGTTTGCTCCATTTCCCTTTTCCCTGAATTCCCCTATGGTAATGATCTTTGTACCTGGGTTTTTGAATTTTTTTCTCATGTCTTTTCTGCTGACCTGCACCAACAGACACTGTACAATCTCTGCAGCACTTGCCCAGCCTCTTTCACACAGGAATGGGGATCTTGGGACTTCGAATCTGGTCCCAGTGGCAGGAAGGCTGCTGGTCGGGGGCTGAGGTCACTGCGTGGCTCTTACCCAGACTCATCCACAAGGGCGTGAAAGTCTCACAGGCTCCTGATCTGTCCTGATGACAGGAAAGCTGCTGGTTGGCAGGGGAAGCCACTGTACAACCTCTGTGGCATTTACCCAGCTTTGCCTGCTGAGAAATGGAAGTCCAACAGGCCTGTGGGTGGGCCCCAATGACAAAGAGACCTTTCTCAGGTGGAGGGAGATATCACAAGAACTCCACAGCCCTTACCAGGACCCGCCTGCTGTGGTATAGAAGTGCCGCAGGCTTGATGACAAAGAGGCCTTTTTCTGGTGGAGGGAGGTACCATGAGAACTCTGCAGCCCTTACCAGGACCTGCCTGCTGAGGAATAGAAGTCCTACAGGCTTAAGGGCGGCCCCGATGACAAAGAGGCCTTTCTCTGGCAGAGGGAGGTACTTCAAGAACTCTATGCAGCCCTTACTGGGACCTGCCTGTAGAGGAACAGAAGTCTTGTATGAAGATGAATTTTTAAAATACCATAGAAACAGTCTCCTATGACAACAGTTATGAAACAAATAAATCTCCACAGAGTGGACAGAGTGCTCCTCTCAGGCAGCCCAGACACACGCATGTGCTGAGGTGTGGTGGAGAGACGGAGGCAGAGGCTGGCGGACACCATCCCTGGGCCTGCCAGTTCTGTGGGGTAGGAGTGCAGAGCAGGGCCAGCATTAGAGCAAGGATGTTGCAGGACTGGAAACACAGGGTGTGCTTCTGTGAGAGAAGCCGAGGCGTTGGTGCACTAGTCCTTCAGCACAGGGAGATGCTATGGACAAGTCTCCTCGACTCCACAAACAGCAGGCTGTGTCCACTGTGCACACTCCAAAGCCCAGGGAGCAGCTCTGTGGGTTCTGTGGAATGTCTGTGCCAGCAGTCACAGGAAGTATCTCCAAGAAGAAGCTCCCCTCTGTCCCCTCTCTGTCTGCATTATATACTTGAGCCAACTTCCCACCATGATTATGTTGGTACTGCACACATGTACCAGCCAAAGCAAAATTAAAAAAAAAAAATCAAAGGAAAACTTGAGTGTTAGTTTTAGACCCATGTGCTGTTTACTTGCTATTTTCTTCTTAAACAATAGTTCAAATCCTGTTTGGATTTATTGAAACTGGAAGATTCTGTCACAATTCCTTCCCTGCTTTTTATTGATTCTGGCCCAACAGTCTTGAGAAACCTTTGCCAGATGTCTTCTTATGGAAGAATGAGTATTTCTGAGCAGATTGTTAGTGAGGTTACAGAGCCTGTGCCGCACTAAATATTACACACTGTCCTCTTTGTTGGACTTACCTTTCTGATTCTGAGATAAAGAGAACAACCTGCTCAGTGTCTTATTTTTGTAATAAAACTATGCTGCATCTGTAGCTACCTACCAAAGTCCACGCCTGTATTAGACTGCTCTTTAAATGAGGGAAGTTGTTCAGCCACAAATTATCTAGGAACATACTGTCTTATTCCAGTTGTTTGTCTCAGGTAGAGAATCTTCAGTCTAGTTTTGCTGTTCTTTTGGCATTTTTGTTGTTGTTTTTTTTTGTTTATTAGTTTGTTTATTATTCAGGCCAAAAACTGTCCCCCCAAAAACCCACAAAATTTGTTCACATCTTTTTTTAAGATTTCAATGGCTTAAGATCATCTGTGTTCCATGAGCACAAATGAAAAAGTGGTACAGTCAATATAGGCAGTTAGTTGTGCTGTAAGAAATGGGATTTTTTTTTTTTTAATGAAGCTGAATTCAAGCCCTAAAAAGCTCCAGTTTAACCTCCTGCAGGATAGGTACATTCATAGGCGCCTGTGGAGAAGCTCATTAGTTGGCACTTCAGTGAGTCCTGTCTCTTTTTAAACTTTACAAGGAAACAGACCCAGGGTCCTGGGGTCCCAAGGCCCTGACTTGTTCTCTGTGGGGGTGAATGTCCCCTGACATTTGGCTCTGACCCTTCCACACGTGGTCACTGCCCTTCGCCCTAGATCCCTGGCTGGGAATTAGCCATGCACAGAAAACAGCTTTTGTTAACTTGTCATACCGCACATTCCTAGTGCAGACTAAAGAAGGATTACCGGAGAGAGTCGAGAAAAAGGAACTGCATTAGCTAGGTTTTTTTGTTCGTTTTGTATTTAATTCATTGTGTTTCTACATGCGGCACATATTTTATATGACAAACAACAGTGAATTTGGTTTCATTTGGGGATTTTAAACTTTCTATCCATAATTACTGGTTGTGTTTTTTCTTTGCTTGTGTAAATAATGACACATATTTATGCTAGTAAATTTTTCCCTTAAATAATTACAGCCAGAGCATAGCTCACCAGAAGAACCCCTTGGATCTTCTGTTCGATGCCTCTAGCAGCTCCTGGATGGTCCACGTGTGTCTCTCCCAGGGAAGGGACCCCGTGCCTAAGTCTAGGACTCAGTTCCAGCACTGTGCTCTTTTGTGCTGGTGTTCTCAAGAAGTGAGGCCTGTGCAGCGGCTGCTAGGAGCTATACTTGAGCCTTAAAGAACACCCAGAACCTTCCCCCCCTCTGCCTGGCTCTTCTTCCCTCCCTGCAGAGAGTGAGCGGTCCCATGTCCAGCTGCTCTAACTACTTTGACACCAGGAAGCCTCTGGAATCCTGAGCTGGAATCAGCCTTCTGTCCTTCAAGTTCCTTTACCTCAGGTGTTGGCTGCAGGAAAGGAAAAGTCACTAACACCCCGGCTGCCTGTGCTTTACCAAATCCAGAGCTCTTTGTTTTCTCCTTTGTAAAGTAGACTTTCACTTAAGAAATAGTCCTCTGTCCAGAAAACAGTGCTTGTGGAACAACAGTGGAGACTAGGTAACTTGGAGACTTTACTCTGTACAGAATCTCTCATAGCATGTTAATATCTATAGTGTGCACTTTATCTAGTTTTTTTTTCTGACTCACTAGCAAAAGCACATCATAGATATGCCTTCCAATGGTAGCCTAACTAAATATTCCTCTCATAACTCTGAGACTTAGCAAACCTTGAAAAATACTGATAGTTTTTCTACATTTTTTGAAGTACACAGGAAATATTAATCTCAAATTTTACTTTCTGTATTCATTTTTGCTTGGAATAGAAACTCTCTATAAACTTAGATGTAATATGATTTCATTTCAGTTCTCAAGTAGATTAAGATTGGTAATAACTAAAATAAGAAACTAAATAATTTTAAAACTTTGAATACATTTAAATGCCTCTTGAACATTTTGTGAAAATAATTAATTTCCCAAAGACATAATTACTTAAGTCATTTAGCAAAATGATGGCACATAATTGCAATTATTACCAATCTATATTTCAAAATTATTATAATGCTTCTTAGAAATATTACTATTCATTATATTTCATAGTACAAAGGCTAGTGACAATTTACTTCAATTTTATATCAATCCATTTATCTGGATGAAGTGTATATATTGTGACTAAAAACATTCCATTTGGATATTCTCTATGATACTGAATGCAACTAATAGAACTATTAGTTGCTTTAGACTGGGTCAGATTTCCAAAGTGACACAAGTACGCCTACTTCTGACAGCAGTGTGTTGGTATTCTTCGCTTACGGACAGTGATATTTTGGTACAGGAAGTCAGCATAAGGAAGACGCACAAAGACTTCCTACCCACGGAACTTCGTTCCTTTCTTTCTTCTGCCAAAAATACATTGTGCCAGTGGCAGGAGTCCCACCTTGAATCTCACCTTGAAGAAACAGGTAGCATATCCTTCTTTAGCAATGTCGTCACTGCTGGTGGCCACTGCATGGTCTGGGCACCTGTGCCAGAATGGACCCCGGGAGGCACCATGGCAGCACCAAAGGCATTTCCGAATGGGGCCGGAAGACAAGCTTAGCACAGCCTTCACAAGAGTCTCCCCGTTTCCTGAATCAGCACAGGGAGTTTCAAAAGACCAACACCTGCAAAAGAAGAAGGGTGATCCCGGGGACAAACAACAGAGGAGAAACACCCAGACCCCATGTTGCAGTCTTCTTTCCTAGCCTCGCCTTCTTCTTTCCCCCACAACTCCCATTTTGCAGTGACCATCATCTACTCTCTTCTCTCCGCAGGTTACTGGTTCCTGCTGTGGCTTTGGCTGATGTCCGTTACTGTGTTAAACCACTGTCTCATTTTACCCAGCCTTGGGCACGAATGTGCTGACTCCACGTTTCTGAAATGGTCCGGCGGGCACCCAGTCCGGGAGGGCAGGGGAGTAGTGGTAGGTGGACCGCCCTTGGCTCCACTAGCGTGGAGTGACGCCCAACCCTGTGCTGTGCTCTGCTCAGCAAGTCTTTCTGTCCAGTGCGCCACGATTCCTAACAGACTGGTCTGGGTCTTTCCCTTTCTTGCACAAAATGCTAGTACAAATCATGTGTTCATTTGGAGATACAAAATCATTTTCAGGAGATCAGTGTATTCACAGAAAATTTTTCATTTTAGTTGTTTTGTATTTTTTAAAATAAAATCAGCCTGGAATTTCTTATTTTTGTAAGCTTCAGCATATTTTGAAAGCTGGAAGATAGCAAAAATATGAACTTATTTTTAATGTCAAAGGCAAATCAGCAACAACGAAAACACGGAAACAAAAACAAACTAGTAAAGTGATTTTATTGAAGCTATTGCAGTAGAATGAGCACCCCAGATCCAGAGATGAGACTGGCAAGGCGGCTCTGCTCTAGAGTTTTATAGAGAGGCGTGTAAAAGTTGCAGGTGTGCTGAATTTTATAGGCAGGACTGAGTTGTCACCAGGAAGGTCTCAGAAAACTTGGTGAGTAATTAATGCTTATCCTGTGTGTAGCTAGTTTCAGGAGAGGCTGGGCAACAGGAGCTCAGCTAATCATTATTCAGAAAACAAAGAATGGAGCCTCAGAGGGTCTGTGTTGGGAATGACACCAGGTAAACATGAGCTGCCTGCAGCTCTCGGAGGAGCCAGAAGGGCAGTGAACCTTCCCAGGTAATGTGCTCCCCGGGGTGGGGTCTTAGATGTTTCCTGAAGTCCTACATGCTGGAGGCGTGAGCACCATGTGGGAGCAGCCACTTTTCAGAAGCGGCTCAGATACAGGAGGTCAGGTCGATGGAGGTGATTTGAGGGGAGCCTCGGGGTTCTAAGCCCTCCCTCTCTCTGCACTTCTGGTCTGCATGAGGGGAGCAGCTCTGTCTACCACCTCCTTTCTGCCATGATGTTCTGCCTCACCATTGGGCCCTAAGCCAAGAGTGGATTGGTCCCCTCAGGATTCTTGTCACTCAGTGAAGAGATGCCTCACACGTTGCACAAAGTGGCACTCTGTGCATTTACCTGCACCTCAGCAAACAAAAGTTTCAGGTTTTGTTTTGGTTTGTGGATTATACATACAAGTAAGATCATACAGCATTGGGCTGTGTCTGGATTTTCCACCTGTACTTATCACACCGACAGTGCCTGCCAGTTCTACTGCATTGTCACAGATGGCAGAGCTTCCTTTGTTTGTAAGGCCCTGTGGTGGATACCTATGCCACTTCAGTCTCCTAGAAAGAGAATTGAAAGTGGTTACCTGAGACTTGAGGGAAGAGAGACAAAGAAGGACAAGGAAGATAGCGATCAAAGGGTGCCATGAAAACTGCTGCTACCAAGACACAACTCTTGTGAGATCCAGACAAAGCTACAGCCATGAGCTGGGGGAGGGGAGAAAGCATGCCTGCTGCGTGGGATAACAACTGTCTATCAGACCTTCTGAAAAGCCTGGGAGAAATCCTTCTCGTTCTATGTGCACCCCATACTTTTTGTGCCTTGTACATAGGCACATAGTTCTGCAACAGAGTTTATCTTGGGCATTCCTTAAGACTGCAGCAATGCAGATAACACCTCTCCACAGAAGGTTTGCCCAGCGCCTCCCTCCACTGGCAGGCTCCTGCCACCTCCTACCTGCGTTTCCAGGCCAGGCTCTGTGCTTAGCCAGTGTACCTCACCCTCTTTCTCTTTTATTTTTACCTGAAAACTTCTAGCCTCAACCTCCTTACATATACTCCTAGTTTACTGCGGCAGATAGAATCCCATTATCATGCTCGTGAATTTCTGGCTTTTTCTGCATTCTCATCAGCCCTACCTTGCGCACTGTAGGTTGTCAGCCTCCCATCTAGTGTTTCCTCTGTCACCATCCACTATTTAAAGTGGCTATCTTGGCTCCTTAAAAGCAAGAGAGGAGCTGGAGACCCAGATAGCACACTTGGAACAAGAACAAGAATAAGAAGTGGCTTCACTCCAGCGGCTCACCAAGGGACTTCTATCCTTGAAGGCCCTGAACAGGACCCGGTTTTCACTTTTATACTACTACCCATCTTGTGCTTTTCCTCATTGGTGGGTGGACAGCAGGCAAGGTTGCAGATGCAGATCAGTGGTTAGGGGAGCACAGAGCTCTGGCGGGACTTATGCTGCTGTGGAAAAATATTTCAAAAGCAGTTGTGAGCTCTCAGGTACTCTACAATGGGAGACGGTTGTATCTTTCATCTTATTTCGTGCTGTGAAAGCTCAAGAGTGAGGATTTTCTTCTCAAAGACCAGTTCTGCTGGGGATTTAGCTTAGTGTCACTGCCCTGTGCCATCTGCCTTGCAGAAGCAAGGTTGTTAGTTTAATCCCCAGTACGGCAAAAAAAAAAAAAAAAAGTTGAAATCATCTTCAAATACACAATGATTTGACTGTTTTAAAAAATATTCCAAGTTAAAGACATTTTCTCTGAAAATCTAAAAAAGCATAAATGTGTTTCAAGAAGCAGCGCAGCTGTATGCAGGAGTCGTCTGTGAACACGGAGGGACACAGCTCTCACACCGCTCTCAGCACCGCCCTTTGATCATCAGCAGTACTTGTCTACTTTTCTTTTCTTGCTAAAGCATGTTGGTCTGGGTTTTACTCACCGTGTATTTTTCTAAACCACTGGTATATGCAAAAAGGAACAATGCAATCGTTCACTTTAACAATACAACACTCGAAGAAGAAAAGCAGGCCAAGTAGTTGTTCCACAGTTTACATGGTGAATGCTTCACCTCTGGGCCTCAGACACACAGATGAACGTGCTGAGTCAACCACAGGCTCCGCGTGGGCAAGCTGGGAAAGTCCTTGTGTTAGCCAGCGAAGCCATAGTAAAGCTAAGCAGACTCCATGACCCAACGGCAGCAAAGTGTTTCTCACTTTCTGGAAGCTGGAAGTCAAGGTCAAGGAACTGGCACAGCTGGCATCAGCCCTGGGCTTGCAGGGGGTACCTTCTTGCAGCAACTCACATGGGCTTTACTGTATGGCCTGCCTGCTACGGGGATCTCATCCAGTCCTGACACCCACCATGTTGAGCTGGACACATCCTGGGGCCACATTTGAATGCAATTAGCTCACTGAGGACCACTGTATGTGGAGGTATTATTGGCTGCTGGTATTTCAACATAAATTTTGAGTCAGTAAAAATCCTGTTCGTGTGTTCATCATTTGTTGGAATAAATGACTCTTCTCACACATTAAGAGGTCGAGTCTGTTAGGGTTAACATTCCCCTTCATCAGAGAAGGACAGAGGGCTGGGTCCGGGGGAGGGAAACAGACCCTTCCTCTACACTTGGTTCTGTGCATCCATGTTGCTGAAGGCAGTTCTCTTTGTTTAGTCAACCGGCCTAAAGGCTCCCTTCTGAAAATACCCTTGGAGACCTGCAAAATAGTTTTACTAGTCATCTGGGCGTCGCATACTCCGGTCAAGTTGATTTAATGAAATTAGTCCTCACAATCGTCACCACTGTCAAACTGCAGCACCATCCTCATCACCATCATCACCATCAACATCCCCCATCGCGATTATCACCACCACCAGCACGGCCTCTGTCACCACCACCAGAATCACAACCACCTCTGTCATCACCACCACCACGACCACCACCTCTAGCATCACCACCACCAACACCACTGCCGCAGCCTCTGTCATTACCACCTCTGCCATCAATATCATCACCATCTACGCTGAGGACAAAGTGTCATTGCTTCCTGAATAGATAACAGAATCTAACAAAGTATGTGAGCTTGAGATCATGGCAGCCTTTCTGATGGCAAACCCATTTTACTCCACTACAGGCCTCTCAAGGGATTATTTCCTGCAGTTGAAAGGCTTCATTCCTCAGTTTTAGCTGTGCTGTGGGGCAGGAGAATATGAGGGAAGACAGTGCCTGAAACCTGGGGACTGAGTCACAGACTGTTCTCTTCCCTTTGTGGGTTCCACAAAGCGTATCTTTATACAACCTCCAACAGTCACTCAAATTTTATTTGCATGGAATCCTAAGTGGAAGCATCTTCCTGTTCAGTATAGCTCATTCCACTTGGAAATATTTATCTTTTTTATAAATAGTTAACTATTGTTATTCTTTATTTTGTTAGGAAATTTTGCTTTATTTTTGCATGAAGTATAGAGTGGGAAGAATGTGCTGCAGAGCGGGGGCCTCCTGTTCCTCGGACGTGAGTGGTGAGGAGCTGAGCATGTGACACTGTGCATCATATCCGAGAGGACCGGAGTGTTTACACAGCCTGGAGACTGTAAAATCATCTTACATCCTCTCTGCCTCACTGCTGCAATAGACTTTGACTATGCAAGGGGTCGGCATGTGGCAGCCTGCAGGAGCAAAGTCATGCTCATCTCTCTGCATCAGCCAAGTCTTCCGAGACTGAATCAGGCTCCCAGGCTCTGGGAGCACCTGGCTTATGAAAGACTTGTCTGGGTAACGGCCCATGTGTGTAGTCCCAGCACCTGGGGAGGCTGAAGCAGGAAGATTTCAGGTCTGAACTCAGCCTGGGCAACTTGGTAACTGAGGGAGACCCTGTCTCAAAATGAAAAATAAGCGGGACTGGGGATGGAGCTCAGTCGGGAACCCTGAATTCAATCCCCAGTGCAAAAACAAAGCAAAACCAAGAAGCAGCCAGCTGGGCCCTGCCTTTGGGTGCTTCCTGAACTGTCTCGCTGGTGGCTGCCTCCCTTTCCTTCTCCAGAATGTGGGCTACAGTCAGAGAGAGGGCAGCAGGCTTCTTGCGGACCTGAGAATCAAATAAACCTCTCTTGTTTCCTTACCGAGCACCGAGGATTCTGTCACAGCAACCCAAACTGATCTAAGCCATTGTCTATGTACAAAAACTCTGCATTTAGAAGACAAAACTAGTCATTTTGCTCTGAGAAGTGAGTGGTTCCCAAACTTCATGGATAAAAATCTTTTTTATTTTTTATGTGGTAAGTGTCAGGAAGATGATTTATTAAAGCTCCCTCCTGGGCTGGGGTGTAACTCCGTGAAAAGGGCTTTCCTGGCATGAGCTGGGCTCTGCGCTCAGGCTCAGCACAAGAAGACTGACAAATAAGAACCTCTTCTAAAAGAGCCTCTAAACTGGATTAAAGAAAGGAGTCCCCCACATCCTGAAAACCATAAACTTCTGTGTGTATCACCCATTCATTCTTGTCTTCATCCTACAAGGGCTGTGAGCACTCCATGGCTGCTGGGTGCAGCGAAGAGACAGCAGCAAGTCAGATACGGGCCGCCCCTTCCTGCAGTGGTTCCCTCTGTGAACAGGGAACTAAAGAGCGGGGGAGGGAGGATCTTTCAGAGAGATGAGTAATCTGCTGGGGTGAATTCAGCTTCTCTGCTTGCCCACTGCGGCGGAAACAAGGGCAGAGACCCAAACCCTGACGACATCTGAGGGGAGTCACTATGATGAGGCCTTTGGGGTGAAGCCCCCATCACTGGACACTGCCGGCTCTGCGGGTGGGTGGAGGAGACACACACAAGTGTGCTCCTGTCTCCGTCAGTGCTGCCATGAGCCACCTCAGGACACCACCAACAGGGAGGTCACCAAAGGTTACATCTTGACCATGGACTCCCAAACCTACAGCCAAAGTAAACTTGCATTTTTTAAACTTTCCCAGTCAATGGTATTGTGTTATCAATGCAGCAGAAAGCACACTACTATCACATCTCTAAGAAGGAACAGTTCAGCGAGACCACAGGAGGAGGAGTAGGCTTTCCCTTCTAAGGATTTTGTGTGCATGCGTGTGTGTGTTTGTGTGTGAGTGTATGTGTATGTGTGTGTGATCTTATTCTCTTTTTCCATTGCCTTCTTCTCCTCTACTGTGGACTGTGGATGCCCGCTGCACGTTGTAGTTAGAGATCCCTAGTAATCTAGATCCCTAGTAATCGTTCCAATTATCTAGTTGGGTCGTTGGCTGTTTGTTGTTTTTGACTAGAAAAGCATCATTTGATACAACAAGGCTCTCAATTTCTACCTTTGGGCTTGAGCCTAGAGACATTTTCTTAGGAAATCTTTCTCCACTATCAGAGCATTAAAAGATACTCCTAAAATTTTCCCATTAATTTACGTTTCACATTTAAGAATATACTTAACAATGTCCTATAAGGCAGCGGTTAAATTTTAGTTGTTTCCAATTAATTGAAAAATGTATCATGAAATTTTTAATGTGTTGCTTTCTGCTTAACTATAGGTAAGTATTCTTTTAAGCTCTGCTATAACGCTGGGTTAGTTTTTTGCCTCTATGAAAAAATACCTGAAATAATTATCTTAAAATGAGCAAAGGTAGATTTGGGCTCATGGTTCTGGCAGGTTCGTATGGAGCTGGCTCCCGTGGATTCCTGGTCTCTGGCAGTTGGGCCTCACAGAGAGAACACGTGGCGGAAGAAGCCTCTCACCTCACAGTGGGCAGGAAGCACAGAGAGGGAGACAGGAAGTGGCCAGGGTGCTCATGTCCCCTGCCAACACTTGTTCCCTGATTTTCTCCTACAAGGTCCCACCTTTTCAAAGCTCTGCCCAATGCACCATATGCTGGGACCACATTTTTTACATACCAACTTCTTATATCCACTATCCAATCATGACAAATCCATTCTTTTTTTCTCTCTCTCTTCCTGCCAATGCCATGTATATTTTTTTCTTTTCAATTAATTTGACTTTGTACTGATAGCTATAAAGTAAATTTCCCTCACGACTCTCTTTTAAAGTCATGAAAAGAATACTTAAATTCTCAAGCATATTCATTTTACCCAGGGAAAGGAAAAAAAATAAGAAGTCTCAGAAAGATTCCAGGATTTAAAGTGTCACATAGAATGAAGGATTGCAATTGATATAATCATTGATTTAGTTACTGGAAGATTCTCTGTGTTAATTCAAATGAGGCTCATGTCTACAAAAGGTAGATACATGCAGATACACATGCTGATAGACACACACCTCTACCCAAGACTATAAGACATGACTGCACTTGAATAAAAATCTCAAATATTATCCACATTTTGATGCCTAAGATGCAATTACTCAAAATGTATTCTTCTGCACTAGCTGTCTGGACAAATGCTTTCTCATGGGAGGCATCATGAACTCTTTTTTTTTTTTAATTGGCATCATGACCACAACTGTCTTTTTGAGGGAATGAAGAAGAAGGAACTAGAAGAGGAACGTGAAGCAGGTCTCCCTCTCCTTCTCCTCCACTCTCCCGGGATGGGTGCCTGGATGAGCAGTGTCCTTCTGAGACGTCAGCTGCTATCGTCCCCATTAGAATTCACGCACTGAAGCAGGGTGCTGTGTTCCTGTGTAAGAAAGGGCAGCCTTAGCTATTTCAAATGTTGAAAGGATTTCTTCTTCATTTTGGTAACAAATTAAAATGTCTGAAATGATTGCTGCTTGATACTATTTTTTTCCAACACTGCTTGCCCAGTGTCTTTGTCAAAAACAAAGAAACAGAATATCTAACTTTTGGTTTTCCTGCTAAGATTGCCCAAGCATCTCCCAACTGGAATTCAATCTTAGACATTCTAGAGTTTCTGTGGAAAAGTCTGATTTAATTAAATATAAATAGTTAGATGTCAACCCTGTGGTATATGTGCAAAGACTGCCATTCCTTCTGGCCACTGCTGGTCTTATTTTGCAGGGTCATGGGATTCCACAAAGCAATGATTATTTTTCTCTATGTACAAATTACAAGAGGGAAGAGGGGAAAACCTGGCACATGGGGAGGGAAGAGAAAGAAACTATTCAAAGGCTGGGAGGAGCGGCAAGATGTATTGCTGCAATGGCCTTTGGCAGAAGACATTCCATGGAGTCAGGGACCCTGCTCCTGTGATGTCCTTGCCAAAGGAAGATTGGGTGAAGCTGACTTGACCTTGGTCATTTTGTTGTGTCTTCAAATTTCCTCATTTGTGAAACAAAACATTTCTATTGTCCACATACTCATGGTGCTTGGGTATGTTGAGGATAAACATAATAATTAGTAGAAAATACCATGTTCTATGAAAAGACCACATCCTCTTTTCATTACAATCAATGATTTAAATATTTTAATTGAGCATAGATAAATCAAGTGCATTTTGGAGGATTTAATTTATCGACATTTGCTTTTTATTTTTTCCTCAGCCTCAGATTTCTGCATTATAGAAGGTCATGTCATATTTTTTTGATGATTCAACTCTAAAAATAATCTCTTGAATATTGATGTATCAAGTTTTCCTCTAATGATTTCCTTTAACTTTTATAATGGTTTGTAGTAATGAAGAGAAGAGAAATAAAAAAGCTTTTTTTTATTTTTAGAGAAGATCTCTCATAGAGCCAAATGTGTGTCAGTATCTAGCATGACCCACTTTGCAGAGGTCCTTGATTTATGCCAAGTCAGAACTGGCAGAGGCTTTGGCTTTACAGTTTCTGAATCAACCTCATTGCAATGTAAGTGACAGTATAGGGTTTGTTTCTTCTGCTCTTTTCAAAGTTTAAAATAGTATAAAACACTCTCTTTTGGCTATTTTTATGAAACTTAGTATCTTTCAATACTTCATATCACTTGGTGCTTCTCACTCTGCACACTGAAAAATTGCAGAAGTACAAAATGTACAAGGTGATGTTTGTGCTTTGTGATGATTACAGATTTTTCATATCTACTCTTTTTTCCTTCTGTTCTTCCAATTTTATGTCTAGGAGGACTGAAGTACTGATAACCCTGCATGAATTTAGCCCTGGTCCAATTCCACTGACCTGGATCATATCACTGTATTCTGATGACTGATGGTAGAAGGTAATGTGGACACAAGGTCTACTTGATGCTTCAGCATTTCCTAGTAATCCAGTCCTGTAGCCCCTAATTGACAGTTATTAGTTTCTTCCCAGTGTGGGGTCTTAGTTACTTTGTTGTCTCTGAGACACAAGCTGACACCCATGATTTAAAGGAGGAGAGATTTGTTTTGGCTCATAGTTTATAGAGGTTCCCGTCTAGAGCCAGCTGGCTGCAGGACACAGTGGCATGGAAGGGGTCTGGGGCAGTATGGCTGCTGCTCCTTGGCACCAAGAACAGAAAGGAGGCCGGGGCCCAGGTGGAAATGCACGCTTGTGGGTCACAGCCTAGAGACTACCTCCTAACAGCAAACTGGATCTCATGCCCACATGATGCATTCACTCTCCAAAAGCCTTGCCTGGTACCAGCACACAAGGTCATAGGTGGGATGTTTTTTATCTAAACTGTAACACATGGGTTAAGAACCATAAAGTTTTACACTCAGATAAGACTTTGTCCTTCTTTCTATGTCCCATGTCACAGGTCTCCCCAGGTAGTCATCACTCTGCCTAACACAGACACTCCAGTAAGGGTGGCTGGACTTCTCCGTGACAGGACTTGGATAGATTTAACTTTCAGAAATCCACTATGATCTGAATATGGCTGCTCCCTCTGACTCTCATCTTGGGGTTTGAGCATCATTGTTTTGAGGAGGGACCTCTAAAAGGTCGCTGAGCTGCTAGGAAGGACTGATGCTCTTTCTCAAAGGAGTGGGTTAAATCTTGGGGACTGAGGCAGGAGCCTCGAGAGCAGCTGTTCTTCACAGGGCCGGGCTCTCCCATGTGCCTGTTTGTCCTCCTGCCCCCGATGGAGCAAGAGGCCCTGCCACACACTGCGGATCTAGAACTGAGCTCTGCAGCTTTTGTTAGTGACCTCGTCTGGCTTTGTCTGTTTTAGCAACAGATAGTTGAGCTTTCGAGAAATATGTCTTCAAGCTATGTCGTGGAAGCAAGTGTTCTCTGCCTAATTTAAAGTGCAGTTAATCTCTTTAATAATAGAAACTGTGGGGCTGGGAGTTAGCTCGGTTCCAGCGCCTGTCTTGCAAGCGCAAGGTCCTGGGTTTGATTCCCCAGTAACCACATACACTACTGGGTGTGGAGACTCACCCCAGCAGCAATTAGAACCACATACCACAGTGCCGGGCGTCGAGGCTCAGGCCTGTAATCCCAGCACTAGGGAGGCAGAGGCAGGAGGATTGCTGTGATGTGAGTTTGAGGCTGAGCTCAGGGCCAGCCTGAACTACAAAGTGAGACCCTGTCTCAAAAAAAAAAAAAAAAAAAAAAAGGAACTGTAGCAGTGCCTTTTACAAAACAACCCCGCAGCCATGCATGAACACGCTGTGGAAGAGCTGGCCTTTGCTTGGAGACGTTCATTCTGGTGAACACGATGGAGCTCATGAGCTTTGTGTTTACTCTTAACATTTCAAATTTGAGGTTCATGAGCACGGCTCTACTCCCCTTTACTTTTGAGAAGTGGTTATAATATCTCTCCGTCACTCATAGCTACTAGTCCCACATGAATTTTCACAACTGAATCATTCCCAAGAATGATTTTCAGAATTCAGAATTCAGAATTCTGAATTTCAGAATTCAGTCTGTGATTTATTTTATTATCCTGAAATAAAGCTGAAGTAGGCCAGTAAGCTCACTCCTACGAAACAAGGATGACTCTCCTTTCCCTAAACACAATGGTTGTTGCTTCAGGCTCTGATCAGGCTGCCTGGGGTTAACCACAGGATATGAGCTTGAGACAGAGTAGATTCCTGGGCCTGAGATGTTGTCTGGAAAATTTACAGTTAAAACACATACAAAGTCAGTGACGTGAAAGGTTATTAGGGTCCTATGTGTTAATGTGTGGCCCACACCTAGTAACCAAGTCTGGTGCGGTCGGACCATGGACGCTCAGGCAGGAAACACACACCCCAGAGAGCGCACCGAGGCTGCGCATAATTTATCTTCTTGGTGAAACGTGCTTTTACTCCTTCCCAAATGTTGATCCTTCCCTTTCGGTTTGACACCTAAATGTCACATGAGCATCTGAAGACTTCAGACTTTTCCAGAAAACTTCCAGAAATTTCCTTCGGATGTTTCCTTCTGTACTCTGCTGTGAGGTAAGAGTTACATCTTCATGATCTCTCAACATTAATTTTCATTACATTCACATGAAGTTAGTTTTTTTTTTTTTTTTTTTTTTTTAGGTTTTTGGAGACAGGGTCTCGCTTTGTGGTTCAGGCTGGCCCTGAGCTCAGCCTCCAACTCACATCACAATCCTCCTGCCTCTGCCTCCCGAGTGCTGGGATTACAGGCATGAGCCACCACGCCCGGCACTGTGGTATGTGGTACTGGTTGCTGCTGGGCGTGGGTCTCCACACCCAGCATTGTTATGTGGTTACCAGGGAATCGAACCCAGGTCCCTGCGCTTGTGAGACAGGCGCCGGAACCACTGAGCTAACTCCCCGGCCCCTGAAGTTAGTTTTTTAGTCTGAATTTATAGAACTATTATTTATAAATATATATGTAGCTGGATAATTTAGAAAATTTTAAATAAGAACACACAAAAAATAAAATAACTAGTATCTTTGCCATGACTTTAGAATCAAACTATTCTTTCTAATTTGTATGGGTGTATGGGTTACTTAAAAACTAAAAACATTACTGATTTTTAAAATTTTTTATATTCAAGAATTTTTTCTTTTCTATAGGTCTTAGTGGAAGTTATTCTCCCACAACTCAATGGGAACACAGCTTTGCCTTACACATCCATGTAAATAATTTATGTTCCACTAGAGGTGGTTGCTAACATCCCCCACGGCTTGCTCTGCACGTGCTGCCCTCGGGTTTTATGACCATCTCGGATCACTCCCCGGCCGGCATGGATAGGAGTAAATGTCCCTTCTCAGGTGAAGGCGACCGTGTGTCCGCACAGCCAGTGAGTTCCCCATGGGCAGCGCTGGGTGCAGCCGGGCCAGGTGACTGGAGTTTGTTTCTCGTTTTTTCTTAAAACATTTGTTATTCAGCATTCTCAGGGAGAATGGTCTTCAGTCATTTTTCCTTAAACATCTTCCCGTCTTATGATTTACCGTCCCTGAACCTCGGCTTTTAGGCACACGGTAGGTTACAGAAAGCCTAAGCCAGAGTCCTAGTCTTAAAAGGAAGCTGGTGGGAAAGAAAAGTGAAAACAATCGAGCTGCACGTACAAGATAAGTGCGCCTGGGCCAGAGCAAATCACAAAGGGAACCTGAGCACAAAGGTGAAAATAATTCCAGTGGGGCTCGCGGGAGAGGACGGAGCTGAAGACCCAGGGAGCAGAGCAGCCCCAAGCTCGGCCAGAGCTGGCCGCTCCTGCCCTCCGGGCCCAGACTCCGTCTTCCCTCCCGAGGTCGGTGCTCCTCCACCGTGCTCTGTCCCGTCGAGAGTCTGTGAACTAAATCCCTGCCGCAGTTGAGGACTGCTGAACCGGACACTTGCTCCGAGAGCCCGGGATCCTCGTGCAGGGTGGAGTCTCAGCTCTTCGTTTTCTGTGCGGAGCTTTAGGTGAACATTCTGATCCCATTCCCCTGAGAATCTGAACCCGAGATGATGGGTCTTGATTCTTATTTTTCCCCCGCCCCTGCCCTTCGTCAACCCCTACCCCATATGCATAGGCTTTGTTTCCATTCTCCCTTTTTATCATGGAATTTTTCTCTCCCTTCTTTGCTTTCCCTGCCTGCTCCATCCCCCTTCCACTATGAACATTTTCTTCCTATTTCACAACACTTGTTATTCAGCTTTTCTTTTTCAAACAAAAATCCAGATGGTGATTCTATCCTTTCTTACGCCCACATCTTAACTCACTGGGACTTACCCTTACCGGTGTCAATCAGCTGCTGACTTTCCTTTGCGTTTTGGGGGGGTTTCTTTTCTTTTCCTTTTTCCTGCGTGTATATTTCTCATGCTCCCTTTCTCAAGTCTGTAAGTGCGGCGCATTAAGACACCAAAAAAAAGAGAAATATTCTCCAAATGATTACAAAATTCAATTTATTTTTCTATAATTTGATGTAGAGATAACTCTTGAAAACTCAGAGGACATTTAAAAATAACTCCCAGCTGCAAACAGCTCAAAGTGTATTGGCATAGCTTGCTTAGGCCAGGAGCATTCAGGAGGCACTTATTGTGGGAGGTAGGCGGAGCCCAGGGTGGGCGGGGTCCCAGGAAAAGGGGCAGGGTACAGCCTGGCTTTCTAGATCGGCCAATCAGATGCTTAGCGTCTGAATTCGCCAGCATCCACGTCTCTATGAATCTGAGCAGCATTGGCTGAAAATGTGAGGAGAATTACCTAGCTGGTAACAACTAAGAGTTCAAAAATCTAAAACTTTATGTTTTAAAGAAGACATTGCTGACATCAGCTCTGACGTGTATCTTATTTTGTAAAACCTTTGTCTCCTCCTCCCTTCAGTGTCAAAGAAGAGGTGGCCAGGTCCTGAAGACTGAAGTCTGTCAGTCCTTCTGGCTCTGCCCTGCGGGAGGCATCGACCTTTCACAATTTGCGTCCCCCAAAGTGCCGGCAGACAGCGCATCAACTACCCATGTGGAAAATTCTGGACATTTCCTGAAAGCCAGAGAGGACCGAGTGAGACATTTTAGGGCACTGATAATGGAGAAATAGCTCCCGGCTGTGCAAGAGATGTCCCGGAAGTACAAGAGAGGCTGGTCTTGGTGTTGGCGGATGCTGAGTAGCGCACTTTCCTATCCTCGGTAGATGAGTGAGGGCAGTGGTGGCAAACCTATGCCACACCTGCCACTGTTGGCCGTTTGAAAAATTGTGGGAAGCAGGTCAGTGTGAGGCATTTGAACCATGGACTTTAGTCCTGGGCCTGGTGGATTTCCTGAGTCGGGGGTCTGCACTGTATGGTGCTGCCCAACTTAAAAGACCGGGGGTCTGCTCTGACTTGGAGCTGCCTTGGGTACTTGCCGCTTGCCACAAGCATGCTGGCACCAGGAAAACTGCTCTGGGATCTGCACTGAACTTTTCCCCCCTCCCTCTGCATGCTTTTCTCAAGGAAATGTAATAAGAACCTAAGCTTATGACCTTTTGAGGTAGAATTAATTGAGGACAGCAAGATGGAAAGAACATAGAAGAATAGAAGCTGTCCCGAACAACTGACAAAGTATCAGCCAAGAAGAACAAGTTAAACAAGTCATTAATATTTTCTGCTAAAAGTTTTTTCTGTGCCTTGATTTCCCTGTGCCTTGATTTCCCATCTTTGTTTAGAATGCAGACATTAATCAGACTGACGCCAAGCCCCTTACTTATTGTAATCTCTGTAAATATTTAACCACTGACTGTAATCTTTTGCATGTAGACACTGTAGTAAAAGTATTATAAAAGGAGCATTGAAAATAAACTCAAGGTCTTCAGCCTTCAGAGTGCTGAGACCCTCTCAATCCCACCTTTTGTTTCATCTCTCTTATCTTGTCTTTCTTCATCCTCACCACCCGGACTCGAGTTCTTTTTTGTTGTTGGCAGGCTCTGGCAAAAGATGTAAAAGGCCTGCCATCACTGAGCTAGGGGATGGAGAGACAGAAGAAAAGCCTGCAGTGCGATGGCATCCCCAAGACTTTCCAGGACCTCTGGGGCCACAGGCAGCAGCCAGTTTACTCAGTCGAGAAGCATAGAAACCACAGTCCATGTGGGTGTCACCTCGGCTACCTGATCTGTCCACTCTTCTGCTTCACCCAACAAACAGTTATGTGTTTGTTCTGCACAGGGACAGCTAGAGGTGGTAGAGCCTTACTCTTTATAGCACTTGGAAGACCTTCATGTTATTTTAAAAAGTGACTTTTAAGATCATTATTACAAAACCATTAGGACCCTTCTGGGCATTAGGAGATGCTCTTGCAAGTCACAGGTCCCAGCAATGACGTTTTAGTAACTTCATGGAAAATCTACTGACCCTAAAGAGCACGTCACGCCTGGGGAAACTGTGAGAGCATCTCCCACATGTCAGACAGGACAAACAGCTGGGCAAGATGAAAACATTTTAAGACTGGAGTTGGGAAAGAACAGAGCTAAGCTGTGAGTGGGAGAGAACTCAGGGAATGATTCACAGTCACCTGAAGGTATAAGCCGTCCAGACTCACTGCAACCTGCTGTGAATTCCAGGAATTTTGTGACTCAGCTGATGCCAGGTTTGTAGCTTGACATCCACTACAATGGGCACATCTACCACACGAAACAGATTCACCCTCCCGAGGAGCCCGTTGTTAACATAAGCTCACCACTGGGTTTATGAGAACTCAAGCTCCGTGAACATAAAAAGTGGAAATGACAATGGAATTTACAGAAGTGAGCCTCAACTATGAGTCTGATCCCTATGGGAGTCTCACCCCAGGGAAGAGTTTCTCCGAAAACTTGAAGAACGAAGGCAAGCGTGGAAGCACAAACAGGACCCTTGGCTCCCACATGAGACTCATTGTCCTGCTGAGTGATGGTTTGTACTGATGGCTGGCTGGCTTTTCAGTTCCAGTACCTTACCTTTCCCACCAGTAACCTGCAATTCCTCTTCACATTTATTACCACATGTGGGATCTTCTCCTCAGTCACAGGTTTTAAGCTCTGAAATTCACGTGGTAAACATCCACTACTTTAAACACAGATTTGTTTATTTACAATTTCAACAAATATCTATTTCATGTGTATCACACATCAACCTGTTTTAGTTATTAGAGATAATATGATAAAACAAAAATATAGTATGATGGAAAACAGGCAATAGAAATAAATTAAGATAGCATCTGAAAGTGAAAAGGTATAGATGGGAAACACAGGATGACACTGTGCTAGATAGCAATGGGGTGGAGCTGGGTGATCTAGACTGTTTTGTGCTAACCTCTCCGGGAGTCCCCGTCAGCTGCAACATAGGCAGTAGAAAGCCTCACAGAGAGATGCATGTGAGGCTTCCCAGTAGGGCAGCAGAATGTCCAGGGGCTTGGAAAATCTTGAGTTATTTTAAGGTCAAAAATAGAAAGAAAAATGTAGAATAGATTTGTAAAGAAGGGAGGGACTTGTACAAGATGAGAGTAGTAAGCTCATGAATGACATGTTGGACAGAAAAGGGAATATTCAAAAGTGATTCTTAAGTTCTTGCTCAACATCTAAGTGAACACAGACGTTTTATTATTTTTTTAAATTTAGCATGGTAGAGCTAATGATCAACTACAAGACTTCATGTGTGCAAGGCAAGTATTCTACCACTGGGTTTTATTCCAAGTCAAATATATTTTACTTTGAGATGTCAAGATTAGAAGAAGGCGAAGAGGACAGGGAGAAATCAAAGCTCCATCCCGAGGACGCTCGGCCAGTGACTTTAAAGAAAAATGAAGGTTGACTAGACTTGAACGTCAAAGTCAGTAAGAGAGCAGATCTCAGTCAATACTGAGCAGTTGCTATAGATCCGACACGGAGAGGGAAGAACTGAAGAAAGCTGGGTTTGCTGTTTTGAAATGACACAACTGAGCATCTCTGAGCAATGTCTGCATTTCAGTCCATATATACAGCATACAATATGTGATGATCAGATCAGAGTAACTGGCCATATCCATTGCCTCAAGCATTCATTATTTCTTTGTGTTACACACCTTTAAAATCCTCTATAGTTATTTAGAAATCTACAGTTAGTTGTCCTTGACCATAACTGTGATATTAGTTGCGTTCCATCGCTATGACAAACCAGCTGGAGTACTCAAATTGTAAAGAGTTTAGGTATATTTTAGCTCAGGCTTTCTGAATTTTCAGAGTGTGGTTGTCTTTGGGCCAGAGGTGACATATGACACCGTGGTGGAGGCTTGACCCAGAGAACACTGTTACCTTCCTGGCACCCAAGAAGGAAAGGAAGAAGGAGGGAGGGGCTGGGATCCCAGTATCCCCTTCAAGGGCATGATCCTTGTGGTCTAACATGCTCACACCAAGCCCATCTCTTAAACACTGTCCACATCCCAGGAGTGCAGGCTGATGCCCAAGCCTTTACGATTGGGTCTGTTAGAGATACTTATCCAAGCCCTAGTAGGTGCCCTGCTATGCTGTTACTAACCAGCTGCAGCCCAGTGTTCATTAACTACT